>JAJOOO010008151.1:0-14670 GCA_029582685.1 Solanum piurae | reverse complement strand
TTATATATTTTATTTCAAATTTGGGCTTGTAAAAATTGTAAATATTTTATTTTGTATTAAGATCCGAAGTTACAATTATATTGTTATAGTTTTTCAAATTCGAAGTTAACAATTTACTTTGTAAATATTTTGTTTTGTATTCAGTTTGCCTCTAGCCTTTAATCTTATTAATTTAACATAATGAACGTTGATATTTCAAAAAATATATTTTGTACTCATGTGAATTTTACCATCTTTTCAAAAATTTCTATTCGTTTAACATTTTTTAAGTTTAGCTTATCACACACGTAAGTGAAAAAATATTTGATCTCTTTTTCAAATACCGTATTGTTGTAAGAAACCAAAAAAACCAAAAAAAAAATGAAAGAACCGACTAAAGCCAAAACCGAAAAAACCAACTTTATGTGATTTGATTTAATTTTTAAATTTAATAAATCGACATAATTGATTTAGATTTTTTTTAATAATAAACCAAATCAAACCTACCCATATACACCCCTAGTTCTTTCCATTGTACCATTAAAAGCAAAACTTTTTGAATTTAATGGCATCAACTTTATTGAAAAGGACACACTACTAAATAGACACCAGAGAACAAGAAACACTAATCGCATAGTATAATTTATGCATGAGTATTATAATATATATATATATATATATATATATATATATTGATGATTATATATTGATGATGGTGAGAGTTTGATTCTTCTCTGGTAATCTCATCCTCATTTTTCTCGCTTGATTTTCAATTTTTATTTTTATTTTTTAATTAAAAAAAGAATTAAGAAGCTTTAGCCACTTTGTAATAGAAAAAAGATTTAGGGGTCGTTTGGTGTGAAAGATAACTTAAAATAGTCCTGAGATTAAATTATAGTGTCACTTAATTTGTTGTTTGGTTGGCAAGTTCGGAATAACTTATCATGTGATTAATAATTAGTACCGGGATAAGTTATCCCTTCCCATGGGTGGTATAGTAATCCCGGAATAACTTATCCCAGGATAAAATGACTAAATGACAAAAATGTCCCTTTAAACACTTTTTATACATTACTTTTCACATCCATGAAAGGTATTTTTGTAAACTTATATGTTGCTCTTAAGATTTATTATTTTGAATATAACAAATCAAACACTCAATAAAAAATAATATTAGCATAACTTATCACATCATAACTAATCTCATCATAACTTGAATTCAAACCAAACGACTCCTTTAGGGGTTAAACTCGTTCTAACATTTTATGAGCTGGGTTATAAGCTATAATATTTTTGTAAAAATTACGCAGATAAGTAAATATATACTAGTTAATTAGTTAACATAATTATAGTTTGAATTAATTATCATTCACAACCGCTTTTTAGTTATAATCCTCTCTCTCGCCTCTCTTCTCTATTATTATTATTATACAAATATAAATTATACATATACAATTAAATGGCAGATTTATAAATACAATTCGTCTCTCTCCTCTCTCTTCCAATCTCACTCGTCAGATATATAAATACGTATGTATACCAATTACATATATACAAGTATCTGACATATATATATATATATATATACTCCCTCCATCCCATTTTATGTGGCACCATTTCCTTTTTGGTCAATCCCAAAAAGAATGTCACATTTCCTTATATAGTAAATATTTAAAGGTACAATTCTTCTTTTACCCTTGTTGATCCCACTTAATATTAAAGATTGCCCTCCAATACATTTATGAGGAGAGAGAAAAGTGAGTCTACTTTTTAAAGGGCAATTGAGTAAAATTTCAAAGTCTTCATTTATTTATTAAACTTCGTGCCCGGTCAAATGTTGCCACATAAAATGGGACGGAGGGAGTATATACAATTCGACAAATATATAAATACAATTCACCTCTCTCGACTCTCCGCCCTCTCTCACTCACCTCTCTCCTTCCTCTCCTAATCTCGCTCCCCTCTCTCCTTCCTCTCTTAATCTCGCTCGTCTCTCTCACCCCTCTAGCATGTAGCTAGAGATCATAATTGACAAACTATAGTTACGAAGCCTAATTAAGTTATTTTTAGTGGTTATTTGCAAAATTTCCTCTATATTTTTTTATCTGAACTGCCAAACTGGATACTTTTCTCATTAAGTAACTTAAAATTACGATTACTTTAATAACTTAAGCTTTTAACTTGAGATAATCATATATGTAATACAATATCAAAATAGCCAGCAATGTTCCTGTGTTTGAGTTTCACATCATCTATTATCAAAAGAATTTCTACATACTTGACCCATGAAAAGAATCAAATCAGTATGTGAAAGAATATCTAAATTAACATACAAAATGAGTAATTTAAAAAGTGGATTTTCTATTACATCTTAAACTTTTAATTGAGATAATCACACACGTTCAACAAATATAAACGATCAACGAGTATGGGCAGGTATTTATCGTACTAGCTTATATCCCTAAATCCTCCATCTACAATTCTATATTAACTCAAGTATCCCATATTCATATACATATTTCACTTTATGATCCTTACAGCAATCCCAGCAACATAAATAGATCCACACACTCAGTTTGCTGGTATCTTATGAGGGTAATAATGAACATAATGGCAAAAAATCCAACCAACCACACGTAAAGCCATACTCTCCACCTGAAAGTTCAAATTTAGAACTAATTCCAATGACTCTTTTACCATTATTATCTCAATAAGTCCAACAATACTGAAGAGTCGTTTGATTTGGCATAATATTTAAGATTAATTTTATCAATGTTTGATTTGAAGTATTAGCTAATTCCAAAATTATTTTATCCCATCATTTGTACGAAGATTTGGGATGAAATAATCCTGAGATTCCCAACTCATAAAATGACATTGCTTATCCCATCACGCGTACTCAACGACCCCAACGACAATAGCTCAATATCGTTACTACCAAAGATGAATGCTTAATACGATTTCGATCTGTTCGGTAATTTGCTACATCAATAAATTACTAATACCCCAGTGATTTTTTCTTCTTAATCATAGATCTAAACCCAAAAAATGTTCCCTAATACATATGATTATGTTTGACAAGTCTAAAACTTTAAGAATGCAAAGTATGCGTACTTTGTTGATCTTCTCATACAATTATAAATACGTTTTGCCTAAGCAAAGGTAATCATTCGTTATAGAAAAAAATACTTACATATATACAAAGTACTTTACTGAGATATTTTTTAATCAAACTGAAACCCTAAATTGATATTTGATTATAATACCTTCATTGAAGATCGATCGATCGATCTATGTTATGAAGCATTTGAAAATAGAATTGAATTAAAAGATGGATAGCATTAAGATAAAACAGATCGATTTAAGATTCACTGACCCAACACATCTAAAAACTTCAAAGAAAAGAAAAAGAAATACAACAAATTATGAAACCCACCTGCAGATAACAATAAGCAAAACGTTTCTTCAAGTTTTGAGTATCGAACGAGCGAGATCTACTAGGTAATAGTAGTAAAAAGTGATAACTTTGCTTGAAATAGCAAAGGGATCGGACCAGGAAGCTTGATTCCCCAACAAAGGAAAAAAAGTGACATTAGAGAGAAGGAGTACTCATTCACTCGAACTCTAGCGAGATTGATCAGGAGAGAGATGATTCAAATCAATTAGAGTAACTAATTAATATACTCTCCATTTCAATTTCTTCGTCTTCATCATCATCATCATCATCATCATCATGAAGATAAACATCATCATGTTGACCACGTTTTTTCTGACTCGTATTATTGTTGTTGTTTGAAGATGGTGATGATAATAATGATGATGTTTTGAAATATTTTTGGTGGTGGGAGCAATGATGACGGCGGTGAAAGAAGTAAGGTTTTGGTGGTGATGATGATTCAGAAAACATGATGATTGCTTTTGGTTTTTGGGTTGAAAGTTAGGGAGTAGGGAATAAAAGAGGGGGTCAGAGAGAGAGAGATAGAGAGAGATGATATGATACTCTCCACCTTCTCAATGTTTTTCGTGCACTCTTTTTCTTTTCTTTTACCCAAAGTCTCAGTGAGCTGCGTCTTCCCATAAGGAGAGAGATTTTCTATTCATTTAATTCTACCATTTTGCTTGTTCTATCTTCATTTTCCTTTTTTTGTCTTTTAAGAGTGTGAAGAATTACTTAATCTAGCTTAATTTATTGACTATGTGAATTTTTATTTTGTTGGATAATCTCCTTTCCAAATTTTCTTCTCAATCCCCAATTTTTCTATTTTAATTACATTGTGATTAATAAATTGAACAATGTTATTATTTTGTCCTTGATTCATATTAATAAACCTTTTGAAATTTTTTTTTTTTAGATATTTAAAATTTGTCTTATAAAATTTGTTTAAGCTTTCAAAGATCATACTCCCTCCGTCTTATTTTTTGTGGCACTTTTTAGATTTCGAGATTCAAATAAGTTCATCTTTGACTGTAATTTTTTCATAGATCTTTTAAATATTTTAAATTATCAATTATTGTGACTTATAGTACTTTTTACGTAGTTTACTAATATATAAATTTTATTTTAAAATATTGAAGATTCCATGGGCAAATTTTTGGTCAAACTTAACTATTTAACTCTCAAAAAAATAAAAAATAAATGTCACAGAAATTGAGACAGAGAAAGTACTAATTATAAGGATGAAAGTTGAAAAATTTAATAATTCTATTCTAATATTTTGTCTCGTAAATTAGAGATGTTACTTGAGTTAAAATAGACTAAACTATGGTAGAGTTGAATTCATGATAAAGTGGTAAACAATCATTTAATCTTATTAGATATGTCATATGTACAGATTGAGGTGAATTGAAATGGATCAAAATGAATTGATCAACCCAAATGTTACTGGAGTTAAAATAGACTAAATAATGGGTCATAATTCAATTCATTAAATTTTTACTATGTTTTAATTACTTTATTTGTATTTTTATAACTATTTAATACCTAATATTTTTTATTATAACTATATATAATATCTATAAAAAAAAATTGACAAAATATTTCGAAAACTAATTTAAACTACATATGAGCTAAATAATTTTTCTAACAAGATCTCGTCTAAGTTCTAACATCCCTCTTTGAGAATCAATTGCATACTGCCCAAAATAGTTTCTGAAAATCAATTTGATTTTGTCAAAGATAGAAAAATATTATATATAGTAACAGGTCTAAAACTTCCTCTTGTAATGTTGTGATTAAAGTCATATAAAAATATCAAGTTTGTTTTTTTTTTGTTACAAAATTTCAATTTCCTCTTAAAACTTTATATCAAATAAAACGTGTCACATAAAATTAAAACGAAAAAATAAAATAAAATAGTAGTACAACTACAGAGAATGAACAACCCCCCTCGACAAACAAAAGTGTAACGATCCGTTTTGGATGTATTTGCACGCTGCAAACTGTAGACTGCAACAACTAACAAGTACTACAGTACAGCGAGTTTTTGGCTCTTAGTTTGATTAGGAATAAGTTAATTTGGAATAATTATTTCGAAATAAGTTATTTCACTATATATATGGGATAATTTATTTCATCAGTATGGTATACATGATGTGATAAATAATGGGGAACTTACATAAATTCCACTAGTTTAGGAGCTAATTACTTAGATACATTCTAATTGTAATGTTACGTATCTTATAAGATTTTGGTGCGTCCAGATATGTTCAGATACATTTAGATACATATATCTCGGGATTCATGGGTCAAAATTAGGTGTAATTTATATATATATATATATATCACCGTGGGAGGGTTTACAGGAGATCCCAGAGGCTCGCTCGAAAAGGTACCTCGTAAAACCTCGACCCGCCTACTCGGGTCTTGTATGGATATGCAGGAGGGGGTGCTCCTAGGTGTGTGTAGGAGTTGTGTTTGTTCGAGAGAAAGGATTCCTCATCAAGTAAGTTTGGGGGGTGTGGACACACTTGCGCAAATTCGGGTAATGGCTACAAGGGAGAAATCGAAAGGAAACTGTACCCGACCAGGGATGGATGTAAACTCGTAATCTACCGAAGGTAGGGATAATCGTTCAGGTCTTATTGTGAAAGAAAAAAGCCGCCCCGCCACAACAGACTGGTTTTTTCCTCTGTCGTCGCCAGGGAGCTCTTGGTGAGGTATCCAAATGGATTCACATGTATTTGGGATACATAACAAATTAATCTCACTCGCCTCCCCAGCCGCTCTTCTATGTATTTGGTACATGCGAATCACAGTAGATACATACAAATACGTGTATCTAGTGTGATTCACATGTATCCGAGATACATAATGAATCTTGTTCGTCTCCCTCTCCGTCTCGCTCCCAATATTAGTATATATGGGAGCAAATATACATGTATCACTCTAGTAATAAGATACGTAATATTTTTAAAATATAAATAATACTCCCTCTGTCCCAATTTATATGACTTACTTTCCTTTTTAGTCAGTCCCAAAAAGAATAACACATTTCTATTTTAAGTAACAATTTGCCTATAAAATGTCTTTTTTATCCTTAATGAAATGATTTACAACCACACAAATTTCTATCATTTATTTTGGACCACAAGTTTTAAAAGTCTTTCCATTTTTCTTAAAGTTTATGCCAAATCAAAGTACATCATATAAAATGGGACGGAGGGAGTAATAGTAAATATGATAATGAAGTATGTCTAATTATATACGGAGTAATTCTTTCCACAAATAATTTAAAAATTATTTAATACCTTCAATTGAATACACAATAAAATAATTATACATTTTATCTTAAATTATTATACATTATATTTCACATCAAATGATTCATTTTACTCTACTGCAACTATGCAGCCTACCACGAAATTGTGAAATGCACTTGACGGGAAAAACAGAGAAGGCATAACTCTATGGCTAGGACCAGGGTCCACTTTGGAAATCATCCATCACTTTGGAGGACCGGTTTGGGTGTCAAAAAAAAAAAGTGGAGTGAATTGAATCTAATTTAGAGCCTCTTTGATAGTATAAAAATTGATTATTTTTAAAAGCGTTTTTTTAAATAACTTTTTTAAATAGTATTTTTTTTTAAAAAAAACAATTTATGTTTGACAAATTTATTTAAAAAGTGTTTTTATAAGCAATTTGTGTTTGACTATTTTTTTTTAAGTAAGTGCTTTTGAGAGTCAAATTACGAAAAATGACAAATATCAATGTGCTTCTAATATTAAGATATTTTATAGAAAGAAACTATTTTAAGCATCTAATACAAGAACCTTAATTACATTTTTAATTTAATCAATTAAAATGTACATATTTAAAATTTCAATCAATATTATAAATAGATAAACATTGTTGAAAAATATTGAAAAGAAGAATCTTTTTGTTTTTTGTTACCTATTCTCTTAGATTCAATTTTAGCTATTATTCTTTTTTTTTGTTACAATACTCTAAAGTTTAAAAAAATTCAAATTAAAATAAAATAATACATAAATTAAGAAAATAAAATTTGTTATTTGTTACTTTTTTGGAAGCGTCTTAATCTTTAATTGCTATTTTTTCTCTCTTTGTTTGATCTTGCAAAATTATTATTGTCACATTTATTTCTACATCTGTAAAATAATACGTAAAATGATATATACGATATAAAATATAAATAATAATATAAATAAAATAAAATAAATTTTAGCATATAAAAATAAAAATAAAATTCTTGAATGAATATTAACCAAACTTATGAGATATGTTAATTAATTAATAAGAGATATATTGATAAATATGTATATATGTAAGGGATATTTTAGTCTTAAAAATAATAATTTTTTCTAAAAAGTAGAATTTTTTAGTTTTTTCCCAACAACAGAAAAACTGCTTTTGCTTTCATTTAAAAACAGTTTTAAGGATTTACCAAACACTTAATTTTTTTTTTTAAAAAAGAAATTTCTAAAAAATGAAAAAAACTTTTGGCATCTCATGAATAACAATATCAAACAGGCTCTTAGTTGTACTTTCAAAATAATGAGTTAATTATGTTTGTTGAAAAATAGATTTTAAAATTTACAGTTATGTTTAGACATCATTATATTTGAATTTGTTTTTGAACTTCAAAAATTTCACCCAATAACTTGAAAGTTTTCAGAAGATAAATTTCTAAAAATTGACCAAATATCATAAGCAAATAATGTTTTCAATTTTTTTTGAAGAATTTACTTTCAAAATCTATAGCGAAGCGAAAGCTATATGAGTTAAAATGCTTTGAATTAATATGTACATCTTTTGACGAAATGGCCAATTTTTGAGCCAATAAACGAAATTTAGCCACTAATTCAAATGTAATTAAAAAGTAGTCACTTTTTACTACGAAAATAATATCTGAACAAAAGTACAATTCTAACACATGATGTTAGAGTTCGAAACTTTAACAAGTGAAATTCCAGCACAATGGGTTGGAGTTTGAAAAGTTTTTAATCATAAAGGTTCAAATTTCAATAACGATTGTTTGAAGTCTATAATTGTTTTCTTTAGTTCAAACAATGTGGTGAAAATAATTTTTTTCACTCATAATTTTGTTTTGAAATTCAAAACAAGTGTCATTATAAAAATTGGGTTGGGACCCAGCACACAATTATATAATATAGCAAACTATTAATTCAAATTAAATGTTATAGCCATAGTTTATTTTATTTGTAATTTTCAGCAAACGTCTTATTTTTTTGTCATCTGGTTCATTATGCAATTAGTCATTTTCAGTTTACAATTACCCATTCGGTATACAAATGTATAAAATGCATTTGTGTTTGTATAAAGCGAGAGAAAAATATATATACAAATACAAATACATATATTTTCGTCCTATACACTTATAATAATACAAATACAGATCTTATTATACAAATGTATAAATGAATTTATACAAAACTGAACAATTTGTATAAAATTGGATGTATCTAGCGAATTATACAAATCAAAGGCTCCATAGCAAATGGAGCGCAGTTATGCAAACTATAACTATAACATATAAATATGATTTTTATGTTTGCTATATGTAAAGTTGCTCAATAAAAATAGTCACTTTCAAGAAGGAAAACAGGAAGATTTGCTATGCAAACAAAGAGAGAAAGACAGCTTATTATTAAATGGTGTTACTTTGGTTTAAGAATGTTAAACTTAACTATTCGATTTTATGTGCGGAGAGTGATGAAAAAAGAATTTTTGGGGTAATGGAGACCAGGAAAGAGGGAAGCTTCAGTCAGCTTTAAGGCATGAAATCGTCATTCTCCTTAGCTTTTTTCGTTGAGGTAGGGTATAAGATAAGGCCTTGCAAGTTTATACCAAATAATTAAGCGTAAATTAGAAGTAGAATCTTCAAAAATATTTACCAGTGTTCAAGCATTCTTTTGTAAGAATTTTTTACTGAAGTAAGCCACTATTTAAACTAATTCACCAAAATAATATGTTGTTTTGAAAATTTACAAAATTAGAATAAACATATTTGGTAGTAACGTTTTAGCTATTATTTTATTTAAAAATAATCAATGACAAAAGACAAAATTCTGACAGAGTAACAGATATAAAACGTTATTATCAAATACGTTTTATTAATTCGTTATTCACAATCACGTTTTAAGGCTAATACGTTACAAACAATAACGACTCTTTAAGCAAAAACATTACTGAGTGTCTACACGATGATGTTCTCGATTTCTCTAATGACAAAAATTTCTCCATTAATAGCACCCCGTCTGTCACCATCATCAACCTCACTCCCACAACTCTGCTATCAATTTCTACGACGCTCTTCTTTCCAATTCCGCCGACGACTTCAAAGGCAACCTTGCGTTCCCTTAAGAATTTTCGGACTTGTTTATTCAACCGTACTTAAAATACGACCAAATAAAAGTGTGTTTTTATATATACCATGTTGAATTCACCACATCAATTCAATCTTAAATCTTAAATTTATATTAAGTAGAATTTTCTTGTGTGTCATGTGTTGAGAAATTACTGTTTTTAGTAACAATTTTTTTCTGCTTTTTCATTACAGAGTGATGATATGTAGCGGAGTTAGAATGAGTATCGAAATTTGTAGAAGATTCATTCAGTAATTTTTCGGCTAATTTCACCATCGGTGAATCTCCTTTCATAGCAGGTCAAGAAGCAAACGTTACGTTCTCACTCCAAAACCCTAAGCTATTACTATGAATCCTCAATTTTCAATAGATAAAAATTTACAATTTAACAGGATTCTAAAGAGTCGTTATAGTCAGTAATGTTTTAACCTTAAAACGTGACTGTCAATAACGAATCAATAAAACGTATTTGATAGTATCGTTTTAAATCTGCTTACCCTGTCAGAAATTTGTCTTTTTGTCATTGATTATTTTTGAATAAAATAATACCTAAAACGTTATTACAAAATATGTTTATTCTAATTTTGTGAGTTTTCAAAAAAAAAAACACATTATTTTGGTGAATTAGTTTAAATAGTGGCTTACTTTGGTCAAAAATTCCTTTTGTAAAGACATGACTTGTTAGCTCAAACTCAGGATTAAGCTTCACTAAATAATTTTGAAGAAGAATTGACTACACAAATATTTCAAACTTAAAAATTTCAAATCATAAGTCTCTATCTATCTCTTTTGTTTCATCGTCTTTCCTCCCACTATTTATATTACTTTCAAAAATGGTCATAAAATATCCTGGTTTTATAAGATATATAGGAAGGAATTATGTTATATTTATTTTCTCAAGATATTGGTCTTTTTTGTACCAGAAAAGAAAAAAATATACTGAAAAATTGAACGTGTTTCTAGCAATTATTAATTGAAGTCATTTAATTTTTCAAAAAAGTAGAAGCTGGAGCAAGTGAATAAAGATGAGGTTAATTTGTGAGGGTAAATAAATAAATTGATAAGAAAAACAGAGTTTAGGGACATATTTGGTAGCTTTTTCATAAAAATAGGAATGTGATACATTTCATTTAACATTAATATTTGATACATGAGGTAACATATTGAATTTTTAACATTTCAATGATTAATAATCACAACTTTAGTTTCATTCTTGTGAAAGTATGTATGGTATTATACAAATCAATTATTATCTAATCTATTTTTTATAAGCAATTGGCAGGTTTTTGTAAACCAGAAACTCTTCCACTAACATTAACACATGAAGCCTTAGTTGGATGATCATTGTAACTAAGATTCACATCTTCAAGCGTTATGCCGCTACATGGATTACTTTTGCTACAATCAAGTTTCACTGCAACTTTCGTAGCCGATGTTCCATGTATATCTTGATATGTTACGTCACTTATCTTTACGCCCGAGCCCTATAAAAAATGAATAATATAATTAGATGAAGGTAAGGGAACATGATAAATTAATTAACTTGTTCTCAACCAATACCTTATGAGGACAACTTTCATGATTAGGGCAATAATTTTGATCTATGATGATTGGGTTTTTAACATTAACCATAACAATATGTTGAAACATAACATTTCTAACAAAGCCATTGCTAGGCCTTGCCCAAGTTTTTACTCTCACACCATTTGTTGTTCCAGTGAAAGTTACAGTCTTAATTGTCACATTTTGGACTCCTAACTCTTGCTTTTTCCAGCCTAAGCTTCCAATGCTGCAACAACATCAAATTTTGGACATACATTTTAGTTGAAACGATAAACCAATAAAAATGAAAAACGTTAACGACGTACTAATTAAAATAAATAAATTTTAAGTTATGTTTCAACCTTATTCCATGACCAGGGCCACAAGCAATGTCTTCAATCCATAAGTTAGAATTTCCAGGGCCAATAGAGATACAATCATCTCCAGTACCAATTTGTGAGTTCATAATACTAACTCCTGATGATAATTTTATATGAATTCCATCAGTGTTGGGACTATTTCCTGGAGCTAATACCTTTACTCCTAGTAACTTCACGTTATGACACCTGTCTACCAATATTTGAAACATTTGACTATTTTGTACGGTTACTCCACTCACTATAATGTTGTTTGATTTGTAAAAACTCAATGCCTGCAAGAAAGTTTAATGTAAAATTAAAAAGAGATGATTGTGCATGTTTGACATGATATTCAATTCTTTCTTTGGCACGTTAGGTATATTGTTTTTATTCATCAGAAAAATATTTTTTATGAAAAACTTAATGAACCGTAGTCCCATCAGGGCAATTCTTGTTGGAGTTCTTGCAAGCCCAAAGAGCAGCACCTTGACCATCAAAGGTTCCACCATAGATGGAAACGCCATTGACTTTTTCAAATTTTATCCAATTTTCGTCATTGCCAATCACATTATAATCAGATGGAGCTAAGAGAGTCCCATCAATGCGTATAGTAATAGCTTTGCTCTGGCATGTTTTGCCATTGAAGTATGCGTTACGAATCAAGTAATTTCCACGTGGCACGTAAATAGTGGACGATCTAGTAGAAGCACAGGCTGCTGACCACGCACTCAAAAAGGCTTCTGATGAATCAGTTTCTCCATCGGATTTTGCTCCATAATTTTGGACATTGTAATTAGTATTTGCTGCTAATGATGAGTTGATTAAGAAGAGGAGGAAAATTGCTAAGGGACTCATTTTGTAAAGGAGAAATTGCTACAAAGTAAAACTTTTGGAATGGTCAAATTGAGGCAATGAAGAATTGAAGTAGTTTAGAGGGATATTTATAGGCCGAGTGATTTGAATTAATGTCAATATTGTCACTGTATACTTAATGATGAAGTTAATAGAAAGCAAAGAGTTTTAATTGTTATTTTTGACTTCAATGAAAGTTAGTTATTTCTTCCAAATTTGGTCATGTTGGGAAAATAAGACTAATTAATTCAGATAACTATCCAACATATGCAATCACATGGAATTGACAATTTGTTGACACCTACTTGTGTTACAAACACTGAAAAATCACGTATGGCGACCTTCCTCTAATTCCCAGTTACCTAGTGCTTTCTGGACCCAATTTTTGGCAATATAATACTATATGCATAGAATTAATTACGAATGAATTAGGAACAATTGTGTCAAAAAGATTAGGTAGATATAGTACGTACTATTTCAAGTTGGAATATATTTAGGATAAACTACTATATTAGACATACAATACTATCATATATACTAATTTTATCTCTACCTTTAAGCAATTACATATATTACCATTTTTAATATTTTATACCATATAATATTTAAGATACAATCAATACTCGTATCTCTTAAAACTAGGATTTATTAATTACATTTACATTTAAACTCCAAATTAGTGTTTTAATTAAAAACAAATATCTTTCTCTCAGTATGAGTTAAGGTAAAACTCAAACTCTAACTTTTCATATCCTCTTCCCTTGAAGAGTCAAAATTTACTGAGAAGAAACATTCCATTAAAATGGATGCTCTACAGCTTGTCAACACACACATCAAATTTTTAGCCTTCGATTTTCTCACTCTCAAACCAATTCCCCACGAATCCATCATTTTTTTCTCGCACGGGGAGACACCTCTCGCGCGCAGAGACAATGGGTTTCGTTGTAAGCAGAGATTTCAAGCCCAATAAATTTATCAAATTCGACATTGACGATAGTATCAGTTGCATACCTTGTGTACTATAGATCAACCAAAAAACTTTGTGTCACTTCTCTCGTCGGATCTAGGCACAGTGAGCAACACCATTGAATCAAAATGGGAAGCATACACTGCCGCGGTGAGATGCCCTGACCAACCATGAACGTAATTAGAAAGTTTCAATAAGCGGAGATTTACACATGTATCTGACACATTATTGATGTATCTGATACATAATTGAGATACAATTATATGTATCTAGTTTTTATCAGTGTATCTTACTAAATGTGTATGCATCTAATGAATAAATTTGAGATTTACGTATTATTGAAAATTTATGCATGTATTTGACACAATTTTTTCTGTCATGTATCCAAGTCTTGTCATATGTATATGATTTTCTATCATGTATCTTAATATTATCATATATATTTGTTGCGTTATTACAATGTATCTAACTATTTTCATATTTATCTGAGATACGTGTTTTTGGATGTCACGCCCTGAGTTTACACCCTAGGCGGGACTGGCACTCGAGAACCATTGTTGGCCCCAAGCGAACCCTTGGCATGGCTTACTTAACTCAGTGGAAGACTCTAAGCATGATTACAATTATCAAACGAACTTACTTAAATAGCTTAATAACATAACTTAGAATGTTAGAAGAATTAAAGATTCATGATTGGCCAAAATGACAACCCAAGTCTTAACATAATATAAAATGAGAAAACTAAAGAATTAATAACTGTCTGTCTATGAAGCCTCTAAAACAAAGAGGGATAATGTGGGGACAGGACTCCCGATCATCTTAACATATTGAAACGACCCCAAAATTGCCCGAAAATGTGCTTCGGAAACACCTATAATTGTAATTTCCATATATCTCAAAATCCGTGCATGATTTCGGAAATTCGACTTCATATTCTTATTCGTGGGGTCAAATTGAGTGGGAAATGGGTCTAACCCGAATTTTAGAGCAATCGTATCAAAATTCAAAAATCGCAAAAAATGCGATTTTTAGGGTCAACTTTAAAGGGGAATATCTCTTAGCACACAAGGAACTGGAAGGGCCGCAACCTATTAAATTAAACCTCTATGAGTTAGCTTTCCAATTCAC
>JAJOOO010008150.1:0-13397 GCA_029582685.1 Solanum piurae | reverse complement strand
CTTAATACTACTCCCAAAAATATACTTAGCTCATATGTTTTAAAAACAAACTTCTTTCTTTGGTTTGAGATAATTACTCAAAACTTAGCTTAAAAGCTTTCTTGGAATCGATGTTCCCTTTTCTTGCTCAAATGTGAAAACATTTATAAACTCTTTGGGGAATACTTAGTTCCCTAATAGCTTTTTGAGAAATGAACTCAACTCTTTACTCTTTGCTTAACTTGAAACTTAAGTCTTAAAACAAAGTTAAAACATATGTGAAAGACTTTTGAAAAACTTTAAAAACTTTGCTTGACTTGCTTCTTAACTTCTAGACTTGACTCTTAACTTCTCTTGATTTTGATCCTAACTTTCCTTGAATTGGATTATGGATTCAAGGTTCATGATCTCATGTTTATGGATGATTTCATGATGTTTAGATTTACCTTATATTGCTGGAATCAACTATAAAACATAGGTACATTGCTAAGGGACATGTACGAAAGGGTGGGGAACGAATGGACTGGTGTCCCTGGCACTCTGAGAGGCGCTGGGTGCCAGCCCTAAAAGTTCAGAGAGCTTGCCGTGGCACTCTGGCTGGAGCGGCGCGCCAAAGTCCAAAGTTCGGAGGAACTTTTGTGGAGCTCTGGGAGGTGCGGCGTCCCTGCCCCCTCCCCAGAAAACTCCGAACTTTCTTCTCCGTTTTTCAACTCTAAATCCTCTAATTTCACTTGGTTCTTTCCCCAAACACTTAGAATCATTAATACCCTCAATAAACAATAGATTCAACTCGAAATTTCACCTGGAAACATGAATCAAATCATCAAGAAACTTCAACAACACAACCCACAAGAATTAAACGAAACTTTCAACAATGTTCATCAAGAACTCAATTTCTAAACTTTCAAAGACTTAAATTCTCTGAATTGAATCATGGTTGGCGCGTGGGCGAACTAACCCAACGCTATGTGATCTCACATACCTTTTAGGGATCACCCCCGATGAATTCCAGAAACGATTCTTGAAGATCTTGACGATTCTTCTCCTCTTTTCTCCTTTTGCGTTCTTCTTCCAGAAACCCTAGCGTGAAAATTCACTTTTCTGAAACTGACTAAAATCTGACTTTACCCCAATTAAACTCCGAAAAATGAATTAGAATAATTAGGTAAGGAAAAGACTAAATTACCCTTCCAAAATCCGGATTAGACTTTTCTTAATCCAACAGCCCAACTTCCACAGGGGATAACTTACTCATACGAACTCGAAATCGCGCAAAGTCGGCGGAGTTGGAAAGATCATTCCAAGATCTTTCCAACCATATCTATAAATACACCTAAATCTTAATGAGCTAGGAGTTATAGCCGTTTGAAGTTTACCACAAACTCACTTTTAATTTAACTTGAACAAATTTCCAGATTTCAATTCTTTCCAAAAATCACTATTTCCAATTCTAGCTTCTTCCTAGCTATTTCAAATTGCGAGATGTTACAAAATCATACCATTTTTAATGCCCATTTCCGCATTTACAAGCCCTTTTTAAGAATCGCCTAAATTCTCCAATTTTTCGTGTGCATGGATCAAACGCCCGGAGCACCCAAATTTTTTTTTCTCAAATATTTTATGAGGATCTCCGTAATGAGTTGGGAAACCTTCATATATACTCACACCATTTTTTTAACACCCATTTCTGCATTTACAAGCCCTTTTTTAACAACAGTCCAAATCCCTCATTTTTCGTGTGTTAAGCCCTCTGATCTAGCACTCGGAGCACCCAAATTTTTTTTCTCGAAAAACTTTATGAGGGCCTCCACAATAAGTTGGAGAACCCTCACGTATACTCACACCATTTTTTAACCCCATTTCCGCATCACAAGTTGGTTCTTAAGAACCACTCAAATTCTCCGATTTTACATGTGTATTAGCCCATAGATCTGGCGCCCGGAATTTTTTCTCTCAAAAACTTTATGAGGACCTCTGTAATGAGTTGGTGAACCTTCACGTATACTCACACAATTTTTTAACACACATTTTTGCATTTACAAACCTTTTTTAAAGAATAACCCAAATTCCCTATTTTTCGTGTGTATTAGCCCATGGAGCAGGCGCCTGGAGCACCCGCAATATTTTTCTCAAAATACTTTATGAGGAACTTCGTAATGAGTTGGGGAACCTTCACATATACTCACACCATTTTTTAACGTCAATTTCCGCATTTACAAGGCTTTTTTTAAGAACCGCTCAAATTCCCTGATTTTTCATGTGAATTAGCCCATGTACCTGGTGCAAGGAGCACCCAATTTTTTTTCTCAAAACACATTATGAGGACCACCGTAATGAGTGTGGGAACCTTCACGTATACTCACACCATTTTTTTAACGCCCATTTCTGCATTTACAATCTCTTTTTAAGATCCGCCCAAATTCCTCGATTTCTCGTGTGTATTTGCCCATGGATCAGACGCCCGGAGCACCTGAATTTTTTTTTCTCAAACAACTTTAAGAGGACCTCCGTATTAAGTTAGGGAACCTTCACGTATACTCACACCATTTTTTAACCCCCAATTCCGCATTTACAAACCTTTTTTTAAGAACCGCCAAAATTCCCCGATTTTACATGTTAATTAGCCCATTGATTTGGCGACCGGAGCATCCAAATTGTTTTTCTTCAAAACTTTAAGAGACCTCCGTAATGATTTGGTGAACCTACACGTATACTTACACCATTTTATTTAACTCCCTTTTGCCTATTTACAAGCCCTTTTTAAATAACCGCCCAAATTCCCTGATGTTTCGTGTGTATTAGCCCATGAATCTGGCGCCCGGAGCACCTGAAATATTTTTCTCATAAAACTTTTTGAGGATTTCCGTAATTAGTTGGAGAACCTTCACGTATACTCACACCATTTTGTAACGCCATTTCTGTATGAACAAGCCCATTTTTAAAAACAGTCCAAATTCACTGATTTTTCATGTGTATTAGCCCATGGATCTGGCGCAAGAATTATCCAAATTTGTTTTCTCAAAAAACTTTATAAGGACCTCCGTAATGAGTTGGGGAACCTTCACGTATACTTACACCATTTTCTTAACTCCCATTTCCACATTTACAATTCCTTTTTTAAAAATCGACCTAATTCCCCAATTTCTTGTGTGCTTAGTCCATGGATCTGACACCCGAAGCACCCAATATTTTTTTTCCCAAAAAACTTTATGAGAACCTCCGTAATGAGTTGGGGAACCTTCACGTATACTAACACAATTTTTTTAACGCCCATTTCCGCATTAACATGCTTTTTTTTAAGAACTGCCCAAATTCCCAAATTTTTCGTGTGTATTAGCCCATGGATCTGGCGCCCGGAGCACTCGAAATTGTTTTCTCAAAAACTTTATGAGGAATTCCTAATGAGTTGGTGAACCTTCACGTATAATCACACCATTTTTTTAACGCCTATTTCCGCATTTACAATCCCTTTTTAAAGAACCGCTCAAATTCCCCTATTTTTCATGTGTATCAGCCCATGAATCTGGCGCCCGGAGCACCTTAAGTTTTCTTCTGAAAAAACTTTATGAGGATCTATGTAATGAGTTGGGGAACCTTCACGTATACTCACACAATTTTTTTAACGCTCATTTTCGCATTGTTTTTAAGAACTGCTCAAATTTCTTGATTTTTGTGTGTATTAGCCCATGGATATGGCGCAAGGAGCACCCTAATTTTTTTTCTCAAAAAACTTTATGAGGACCTCCGTAATGAGTTGGAGAACCTTCACATATACTAACACCATTTATTTAACGCCCTGTCACACCCCTATTTGGACTGCGGATAGAGTTTTCCCAATTTAAATGACGGTATTGATTAGAGATTATTTAATTTATTCAAAGTCGCTACTTTGAATTGAGTTATGGTGTTCCAAGTCATTTTTTTGTAATCCCTAGTCAAAATAAAATGACTATTTATTTTGGTCTGCGAACAAAAACTTCGGGTAAGGAATTCTGTTGACCGAGGGGAAGGTATTAGGCATTCCTCGAGTCCCGTGGTTCTAACACGGTTGCTTTTATTGACTTATACTTATTTTAAATTATTTTTTGGATATATTATTACATGCCATGACTTGCTCCTATTTATTTTTATTCTTGAAATTTTATTAGTTTCACCCTAGATGCATCGCTGCATTCTTGGTTTTGGATACACCGGCTTAGAAGCATAACTGGTTTCTTCTCTCGAGTGTGTCACCTAATATTGTATGTCTCACATCTTGATTTTGACAACATAAAATATTTACTAGAATAATTTTACCAAGGTGTGTCCCCACATCCTTGAATTTCATTTAAATGTATGTGTAACCACATTCTTAATTGAAACAATTTCTTTTTTAATATGTTTAAAATTTTGTCTAATCAACTAATATTTTTCCTTTATACATAAAATCAAGTAAAGTAAAATAAATCTAAATATTGAGGATATGATATATAATTCTGATATCATTTCTATATCCTTTTACTTTATATTTTTTATTTTTTATTAATCTTAAACTTAACGTCAAAATTAAGCATACACTTTCTAATCAAAGAAAATAATAACTAATTGTAAAAAATAAATCTCAATTTTTGTTTGATAAAATAAAACAACAAAAAATGTTGGTAAGGTGACTAGGAAGTAGGGTATGACGTGAACGGTTAGTTGAAATGTTGGTGGTTGTAATTGGGGGATTTCTCTATGTGTTAGAATGGTTAGGCTATGATCAAGTACCTAGTAGGTAGGTTGATTGAGAAGAATGTTTGTGTTCAGAATACTAGTGTATATTGGAAGTATTTCAAGAGAGAGTAAAGGTGGAGAAGCGAGTGGTCTATCGTATATTTCTACTAGTTGGTTTCTTATGTTATGTGGTGGGTGTCGGGTTGACCGATGATGCCTACCAGTACGTGTGTTTTGTACTGATACTACTCTTGCTATGTATTTTGACATAGTCTGGATGCAGGATTGGTGACGTTTCATTAGGTGAAGACGAAGAACTCTCCAGCAGCTTCTATTCTTCCTTCCGCATGGTGGGAGCTGTGTATTTATTTATCTTGTCCAGATGTACTCTTAGTAGCTCTTGTACCTGTTTAGACTAGATACATGGGAGTTGTTTAAATTACCTTACCAGTTTAACTAATGGTGTGTCTAGAGATATAATTATAAATCATAAGAATTACACTTCTTTCGATTCTCTTCAAACTTTCGTATGTTTTTACTATTGGGGTATGAGAGTTCTCCTACTTAGGTGTTAAATTGGGTGCTCGCACGATCCAGTGGGTTGGGTCGTGACACACGTGTAGTTCAAGGAGATGAAGTGTTGAGTTGGAAGTTAAGTGAAGTTTCATCGAGACTCTAAGTCGTGACTCCTATCCTTACATAAAAAAAATGAAAACTAATAGTCAAAAGAAAAATAAAAGTACAAACTACTATCTATGCAGCTTCTCTTGAGTGAGTCTTGACTTTCAAATATCACCTTGATTTTTGTGAGTATCTTGATCTTGAATGGATTCGATGCTTAACTTGCCACTTAGAGTGAGTTTTTGACACTCTTCAAAATGACAATTTGAAAATGTTCTTGAATGCCTACTTGTTTTGTTGATCAGTAGCTGAATAGAAGCAGGTGTCAGGAGGTCAGGTTGCTACATGCACTTAAGAAGTTGATTCTAGCTATCATAGGGATTGATCATTCTAAAAAGAGTTGAACCTTTGTTCTTTAATTTCAAATCAATGTTTCGCTTAAAGAAACCTGAAAACCATCACAAACAAAAGAAATAAACAAAACTTTTGCCCAAGTTTTCACTGGAAATTTTTTGTGAGTTATTAGCAAATGTGAATTAAAAAAAATAAACTTAGACTAGGAAGTGTTTATCCTAGGAGAAAAATGAAAAATAAAAGTCTCAGAGTAGGAAGTGTTTATCCTAGGAGAAAACAAATATAGCGTCTCAAACTAGAAAGTGTTTATCCTAGGAGAAAATAAAAAATAACGGTCTCAGACTAGGAAGTGTTTATCCTTGGAGAAAATAAAAAATAACGATTTCAGACTAGGAAGTGTTTATCCTAGGAGAAAAATAAAAAGTCTCAGACTAGTAAGTGTTTATCCTAGGAGAAAATAAAAAGTAACGGTCTCAGACTAGGAAGTGGTTATCCTAAGAGAAAATAACTAAATCCTATTATGTAGGAGGGTCCTGCTAATCCCATTGTCCAGGAGGGTCCTGCTAAAATAATCTCATTATGTAGGAGGGTCCTGCTAAAATAATCTCATTATGTAGGAGGGTCCTGCTAAACGAAATCTCATTATGTAGAAGGGTCCTGCCAATCTAAATCCCATTATGTAGGAGGGTCCTTCTAATCTCATTATGTAGGAGGGACCTGCTAATTCCATTGTTTAGGAGGGTCCTTCTAGTTCCATTATGGGGAGGGTCCTGCTAATCCCATTATGTAGGAGGGTCCTGCTAGTCTAAATCTCATTACTTAGGAAGATCTCGCTTAACATAATCATCAAATAGAATCACAACTCTTTTTTTGCCCTAGTTTGCACCAGAAAAATATTTTTTAAGCTATTAGCATAAATGAGAAATACTTATACCAAAGTAAAACACATGACATAGATGCAATTTGGGTGCTTGTTCTCTAAAAATGAAAGATGATAGGGTGTTTGTTCCCTAAAATGCCTCTAGGGTGTTTGTTCCCTAGTAACGAGAGTGATTTTTTTTATAACAAATAAAAATATTCCCCAAATTTTAAATTGAGGAACTTTGAAACTCTTTTTAATTTATCATTTTTTTTATTTTTTAAAAAAGAAATAATCCAATTTCGTTTTCAAGGAGATAGAATTTTATTTTGTGAGACCGAGCCCATTGTAAGACTACCTACGTATCTGTATAGCAAGAATCAGGTCAAACATAGTTCATAAAAATAAAAATTTATTACTTATTTTTTCTGATTTTTTTTTTTGCAAAAGACCTCTTTTTAAAATAAAACTAGAGGAGAAAAAAATGAAATTAATTCATGATTGAGATTGTTTTTACATTACTTGGTACCAAAAATTAGTATTGTGTATATGAACCACATTCAACTATTTTCAAACAAATTTGAGGTCAACTTTGAGTAATCCCTATAGTTTCAAATGGTATCTCAAACATTCTTAAGTATTAACAAGATCAGTCCATCTTGCATAAATTAAGGGACTAGAATTATTCATATCCTCATGTTTCAGATGGCCTTCGCAAAAAATGGAAGTCCTACTTCACACAATAGAATAATTTAGATCACAGGACATTTTTGAAAGTCACTCACACTCAGAAAGATGTTCAATGCATGAGATTGAGATACCATATGCTTAGCCCTCATGTAAGTATCCACTAATGTGAGAACACAAAAAATGAGATCAAATAGGACTTGTCATTGGCTTGTAATGTAGGCTTAGGAAAAGGTACGTAGGATATTTATTTGGGATAAAGTGACTATTTCCTCCTTAAAATTTGCGCAATGCTCTCAATATTTTTTCATTTTCGCATTTGACCTTTGTTTTCTTGAAAGCTTCTCCTCATATATTTTCTTCTTCTTTTTTCTCATTTTCTCTCCTTTTTGTTGGAGATTTTTTCATTTTTTTATTCTCGCTTTTCTTTGTCATTTTTTTTAACTTTCACATATTTGGCATTTTCACTTTGTTACCCAACTTAGGTCTTTGGTGCTGTGTAACTAATTGATAGTGCGCTCAAGGAGGTGAGACCAAGGAATAGTGCATTTATGCACTCAAAAGGATATATGCTAAAATACGCTTATTCAAATAAAAGGTTTTATGCTCGAAATGAGAGTTCTATGGATAACATGTCATTTTATAGGCTTGAAAGACACAATCGGATCAAATAAAACATATAATCATTTCTCAAGTTAAATGTTGTCCAAAATTTTGCCTCAACCTACATTCGGGCCAAGTTCTAGATCAACAAACTCATGCCTTTGAATTTTATATCTAAAGCTCACCACACAATGCACATGAAACAATGAGGTCGAATTTGTTTTTGCCTTAACTTTAAGCAAAACAGTTTCTCAAGTATTACATAAATATAACAAGAGGTACCACAAGAAGTCTATAGGTCACAACAAAGTTGGTCTGTCTTGCCAAATAGCTTAACGCTTTATTGTTTTTTCTTATGCATACTCCGAAGTACATTGGTACCAACCAAGCCAATTTTTTCTAAATTCAAAAAAAAAATCCCAAATTGTTTTATCCCTCCTTTTTTTTTGCCCCAGTTTTTATGATGAGTACTTTTTTAGATTTTTTCTTAGTTGGATCGAACCTCAAAATAAGGTTGTCTACATGTCTTGTCAAAGCAAGAATCAGGTCAAACGTAGTTCAGAAAGTTTTGATATATGAAGTAAAAACTTTTATTTTATTTTTATTTTTGAAGATGGGTAAACCTTTATTTTTTAGAACTAATATACAAAATTTCCCCTTTTCTATTTTAATTTTTGAATGAGGATTAAGAACCTTTTTTTTTTGAAATTTTAAATAAGGATCACCGAACCCGAAGAGGGTTGTCTACGTATCTCATCGAGGTGAGAATCAGGTGTGCGCAGTTCATTTAAATTGGATAAGTTAAAAAACGTTAAGATATTGAAACTTGAATTGACAAATACATTTATTTTCACAGTATTATGAAAGCAAAAAAAATTGAATTTTCTTTTTATATTCTTTATTTTTATTAAGAAGTTATTTTTTTAAATCTTTGTTTTTAAGAAATGCATGAGAACTTCTAAAATAATTTATTTTTTTTGTGTTTCCCTCTATTTTTTTATGTAAAAATTGAATGTCAACATTTTTTCATTTCACCGATCACTATAAAATTGGTCAATATGCAAATACTTTTCAATTAATATTGTAAATAGCAGGTAGAATGCACATGTTGGTCAAAAAGAGGGATTCATGTCCTAGATTGACCCGACTCTTGTTTAGAGGCTCACTAAGTCAAATGCAAATGATGCAAATAAGTGGAGTCTTCTATGGATAACCCTGTCTATGTTCTAATTTTACTAGGTTCAAACCTGAAGAGATTGGGGTCTAGATTGGCTTACCCGAGTGGATAACTGGAGCCAGGGAGGGGCAACTTATCGGTAGTAGCGCTATTCCGACTTCATTGCTGGTCCAACCCCGCCTAACATGTGCTACTAGTAAACCTTTCACCGGGTGTCAAGACACTCCAGCTTTATCTCATTAGAAGTAGGATGCATAACTGCATTCATGTGAATGTGTGTGAAGTGTTACTAGAAACTCAGAGTGATTGAGTAAGAGGAGACAATTTAATATAATTCAACAATATAAAAACAATAACTCAGCAGAAAGTAGCACATTAGATTATCATACACAATATATCCAAAACAATAATAATAAAATCAAGTAAGAGAAATATAATAAAACTCGAATTCTGGTTATTCCCCAACGGAGTCGACATAGATGTCACAACCCTTTCTGGACTGCGGATAGAGTTTTCCCAATTAAACTGACAGTATTGATTAGAGATTATTTAATTTTTTCAAAGTCGCCACTTGGAATTGAGTTATGGTGTTCCAAGTCACATTTGTTTAATCCCTAATCAAAACAAAATGACTCTTTATTTTGATCCGCGAACTAGAAATTTGGGTAAGGAATTATGTTGACCGAGGGGAAGGTATTTGGCATCCCTCGAGTCCCGTGGTTCTAGCACGGTCGCTTTTATTGACCTATACTTATCTTAAATTATTTTTTGGATAAATTATTACATGCCATGACTTGCTCCTATTTATTTTTATTCTTGAAATTTTATTAGTCTCACCCTAGATGCATCGTTGCATTCTTGGTCTTGGAATACACCGGCTTAGAACCATATTTGCTTTCTTCTCTCGAGTGTGTCAGATAATATTTTATGTCTCACATCTTGATTTTGACAAAATAAAATATTTACTAGAATAATTTTACCAAGGTGTGTCACCACATCCTTGAATTTCTTTTAAATGTTTCAAAAAATATGTGTAACCAAATTCTTAATTGAAACAATTTCTTTTTTATTTTGTCTAATCATTATAAAACTAATATTTTTCCTTTAAACATAAAACCAAGTATAGTAAAATAAATCTAAATATTGAGGATACGATATATAATTCTGACATCATTTCTATATCCTTTTACTTTATATTTTATATTTTTTATTACTCTTAAAATTAACGTCCAAATTAAGCATACACTTTCTAATCAAAGAAAACAATAACGAATTGTAAAAAAGAATCTCATTTTTTGTTTGATAAAATAAAACAACAACAATTTATTTATTTTTTAGCCTAACTATACCTACTTTATCATTATTATCTAAATCAAGATAAGAACAATGTTATGACCCATTCATTTTTAAGAGATCACAACTAACAAATAAAAATAAATAAATAAATAAAAAATAATCATCGATTAAAGCTACCTTCATTCATTATATAGAGATATAACAACCAACAAATTAATTATTTCAATCAAATTAATGAATAAAACAAAATATAAGAAAACTTGGCATAAAATTACATCAAATTCCATAAGTAAATTAAAGAGATAAGGAAAAGTTCAATACCTCAAAATCTTGACCGAACCTCGATTGGAACACCCACAAAATTTTTGTAGGTGGTTTGTGATGGTATATGTGTTGTGTTTAAATAAAGTAGTATTGAAAATGGAAGAAAATATGTGAATGTATTGATGATTTTTTAAAAGAAAAGAAAACTAAAAATAAAAATAGATTCCTCTTTTTTCTTTTCCTGCGTGAGTTTTTTTTTTTTTCCTTGTGCAGATTGTTTTTGTTTTTTTGGTTGTGTCGTGTGTGTTGTATATGTGGGAAGTGATGCTGATTTTTTTTTTGTATGTGTGCAAAGTTGTTGGTTTTTTTGTGCAGCGTGTGTGTGTTTTTGTATGTTTTTATGTTTGATGCGTGTGTGTTTTTTTTTTTTGTGTGTTTTGGTTATGTTTTGTGTTTTTTTTTCTTCTTTTTCTCTAGTTTTTTTTCCATGTTGTGTATTGTATTGTGTATGTCTTTATAGTAGGGTGTATAATGTGTAGGTGTAGTGGTGTGAGGAGTGCAGGTAGTGGGGAAAATGTAAGTGGGTAATTGGGTAGGTGTAGGTGAATTGGGGTAGTTTAAGTTATTTTTTTTTAAAATAAAAATTTATTAATAATATTAACTAATTATTTTGAATTTAATAAAAATACAGAAGAGTTAAATATTTACTCTGAAATTATAATTAAGAAATACTAGCTTATTATTAATCCTAATTTAAAAGAAAACATATATTTTTTTGTAACTTTTCAATTCTTTTTTTAAATAATTAAAAATAAAATTTACCTAAAAAGTGTTTCAATTTTTGTTGTTTTGAAATATTTTAAAATAAACTTAATAAAATAAGATAAAAGTCAAAATATTAAATTTAGATTTATAAAAATATTTTAGCTCTAAAAAATGGTGTTAGGTTCCGGTAAAAAATTACGTGTCTACACGCCCGTTTCCGCATTTACAAGTCTTTTTTTAAGAACCTCCCAAATTCCTCGATTTCTCATGTGTATTAGCCCATGGGTCTGACGCTCGGAGCACCCAAAAAAAAATTTCCAAAAAACTTTATGAGGACCTCTGTAATGAGTTGGGGAACCTTCACGTATACTCACACCATTTTTTTAACACCCATTTCCGTATTTACAAGTCCTTTTTTAAAAACCGCCCAAATTCCCCGATTTTTCATGTGTATATACTCATGGATCTAGCGCCCGGAGCACCGAAAAGTTTTTTCTAACAAAACTTTATGAGGACCTCTGTAATGAGTTGGGGAACTTTCACGTATACTCACACTATTTATTTTTAACTTCATTTCCGCATTTACAAGGCTTTTTTTAAGAACCGCCAAAATTCCCCAATTTTTCATGTGTGAATCTCATGGATCTGGTTCCCGGAGCCCCAAAAATTTTTTCCTCAAAAAACTTTATGAGGACCTCTGTAATGAGTTCGGGAATATTCACGTATACTCACACCATTTTTAACACCCATTTCCACATTTAGAAACTTTTTTTAAGAACATCCCAAATTCCTCAATTTTTCGTGTGTATTAGCCCATGAATCGGGCACTTGGAGAAACCAAAATTTTTTCTCAAAAAACTCTATGAGAATGTCCGTAATGAGTTGGGGAACCTCACATATACTCACACTATTTTTTTAACGCCCATTTCAACATTTACAAGCACTTTTTTAAGAATTGCCTGAATTTCCTAATTTTCCGTGTGTATATTAGCCTATGGATCTGGCGCCCAGAACACTCAAAAAAAAATTCTCAAAAAATATTATGAGGACCTCCATAATGATTTGGGGAAATCACACCATTTTTAACGCCCATTTTCGCATTTACAAGCCCTTTTTAAGAACTGACTAAATTTCCTGATTTTTCGTGTGTATTAACCGATGGATCTGACGCCCGAAACACCCAATATATTTTTTTCAAAAACTTTATGAGAACCTCCGTAATGAGTTGGGGAACCTTCACATATACTCACACCAATTTTTTAACGCATAGTTTCACATTTAAAGCTGTTTTTAAGAACCGCCTAAATTTCTTAATTTTTCGTGTGTATTATTAGCCCATAGATTTGGCGCCCGGAGCACCCAAAATGTTTTTCTCCAAAACCTTATAAGGACCTCTGTAATGAGTTAGGGAACCTTCACGCATACTCACACCATTTTTAACGCTCATTTCCACATTTACAAGCCTTTTTTTAAGAACTACCGAAATTCTCCTATCTTTCGTGTGTATTAGCCCTTGGATCTGGCACCTGGAGCACCCAAAAAAAAATTCTCAAAAAACTTTATGAGGACCTCCGTAATGAGTTAGGAACCTTTAAGTAAACTCTAACCATTTTTTTAACTCCCATATCCACCTTTACTAGCCTTTTTTTAAGAACCGCCCAAATTCCATGATTTTTCGTTCCATGAATGTGGCTCCCAGAGCACCCAAAATATTTTTAAAAAAAACTTTATGAGGATCTCCTTATTGAGTTGGGGAACCTTCACATATATTCACACCATTTTTTTAAGGTCTATTTCCGCATTTAAAAGCCATTTTATAAGAACAACCCAAATTCCCTGATTTTCCGTTTGTATTAGCCCATTGATTTGGCGCCCGGAGCACCCAAAAAAAATTTCTTAAAAAACTTTATGTAGATCTACGCAATGAGTTGGGGAACCTTCACATATAGTCACACCATTTTTTTAAGGCCCATTTCCGCATTTACAAGCCCTTCTTTAAGAATCGCCCAAATTTCCTGATTTTTCGTGTGTATTAGCCCATGGATCTAGCGCCCAGAGCACCCGAAATTTTTTTCTCAAAAATTTTTATGAGGACCT
>JAJOOO010008149.1:0-18773 GCA_029582685.1 Solanum piurae | reverse complement strand
TCTACCATTTCTAACTTTATAAGATCTACTGAGGTGACTTTCTGAGAGACTTTGATAGGGCAATTTTTGTATACCCATCTAGCTATAACTGGGTCACCGACTGTAGTAGAGACTAAGAAGGGTTCTGAGAGAGTTTCTGGACTAATATCGAAGTTGACTGCTATATAAAGAGTTACAAAGGAGAGAGTTTCCCCTGGATCTAACAAAGCATAAACATCTAAGTTAAAAACTCGTAACGTACCAGTGACTACATTAGGAGAATCTTCTTGATCCTGGCGAGCCTGAAGAGCATACAACCTCTTTTGGTGCTATCCGCCACCTGTACCAGATGAGTTACCCTGCTGAGTCATGTGACCTGCCGGTACTGCTGAAGTTGTAGACCGAGCCCTATTATTATTGCCTCCTTGAACCTATTTAGTAGTAGGGAAATCTCTCAACCTGTGACCAGACTGATCACACCCAAATCATCCTTCCTTTACTTCAAGACACTCGCCCGGATGGTTCTTACCACACTTTGGACAAGTTGGGTAGGTTATGGTGCCTGAAATACTCCCCTGAGACTTAGAGCTTGATGCCCTACCTTTTGATCCTTTCTAAACCTGGAAGATGGAAAACTAGCTGATGAAGGTGTTGGAGCTAAAGATTTATGCTGCAACTACGAGCGATTTCCACCACCCGATTTTTGTTAAGAATACTCATAGTTGCATGTCCTAGCCTTCTTATTATCCTTAGCCTATTCCCTAAGCTTATCTCCCTCAACCTGCTGAGCATGAGTCATGAGCCTAGATATGTTCATATTTTCCAGCAACATAGCATTACGACACTTTGTTTTCACTAAGTCGGATACCCATACAGAAACTTGTTCATTTGCTCCCTGGAATCGACAACTTTGTGAGGAGCATACTTGGAGAGTTGGGTGAACTTGTGTTCGTATTCTTGGACTGTCATGTTACCTTGCCTCAAATTCATGAACTCCTGAGCTTTTGCCTCCCTCAACTCTCTCGGGAAGAACCTGTCCAGAAAAGTCTCACTAAAGCATTCCCAAGTGATAGGAGCTGCATCTGCACCCTTGTTCTCTTTCCATTGAGTAAACCATATGTGAGCTACATCCTTAAGCTAGTAGGATACCAACTCCACCCTATCATTTCCAGTCACTTGCATCACTCCAAAGATCTTTTCGACCTCATTTATGAAGTGTTGGGGATCCTCACCAATCTGCGATCCTAAGAACTCAGGAGGATTCATCCTAACAAAATCATGAACCTTGGCTGCCACTGATCTACCATTGGTAGTTGCAGGAACTGGAGCTTGTTGGTTGTTCTGGTTGGTCACACTCTGAGCCAAAATCTAAATGGCGTTCCGAAACTGTGTATTTGAAACTTCCTGATCTGGAACTAGAGAAGTTGCGTTAGCATTGTGGGCATTCACATTTCTTCCGTAAGCTCTACGAGGAGGAATGATCTGAAAGCGCATAACGATAAATTAGAAAGAGATCATACCTTACACACGATAAGAATATCAAGAAAGTGAAGTTTTCCTAAATCCCTTTGCAGCCTCCTTCTCATTAGATATAATGCACTTCACACCCATGAAAAGGACTCTACTTTGTGTGGCTTTTCAGACATCCTAGGACACTTAAACCTAATGCTCTAATACCAAGTTTGTCACGCCCCAAAGCTACCCCCAAGACGCGGACACGGGACCTAGGATCATGAGTGACCCCAAGCTAACCCTGCTGGCATATCATAAGCATACTAAATAAACTAAAGTAAGGAAATACTGTGCGGAAGATAAATCATAAGATAAACTGAAATGAAATGATGGGGAATACCCATAGCTATCTGAATATAAAAACTGAGAGTTTAACAACAACTGAAGAGTCAACCTCAAATGCTAAAGCTGAAACTAACTATGTATGAAATAAGCCTCTAACTGACTAGAAGTGCTAGGATACGCCCCAACTAAATCTAGCAAAAAACTGAAACTAAAGACTCAAAGCAAAAGAACCATGTTTGTCGTCCTCGAGAAATGAAGAATCACCACTGATGCTGCTGAACTGGAGATCGAGAATTGATCTATGCGTAATGTAGAAGCTGAGGACCTGAACCTAAATCACGAGAAAATGTAGCGCAGAGTATGCAACAATACTTAAAAGGTACCGAGCATGCATGATAGAATAAAGCTGAACAACATACATAACTGAACAAAGCATATAACTGAGTAATGATATGAGATAAGCATGATACTATACTGAAATTACTGAACATGACATAACTGAATGCAATGACAAAATTTATAAGATGCTGAGACTGAAATTTGACTGTAACTGATAACATGGTCAATGCAATATAATTGGACTGTGGGAGCTACTAATAACCGACATAAAACCACATGAGCTAAGTATAGAGTCTGATGTATACTCCCCATCGAGAGGACCTAATATACCCTAATAGAGATATAGAGGCATGACTGGTGTGATCACTAAAATATAATGCCCACAGAGGGGACTTATAAACCTACGGGGGCACGTAGTTCTGGGACTATTCGGGTACGCTGAACCCTAGTCCACTCGGTCTAAGACTACTCCCAATTAGAATGTATATAAGCAATATTTTGACTACAATGCTGAAGTATTGGATAACTCAATTACTGACATGCAAACTCTGAGAATGCAACAATTATGACTGATAATGTGATATTAGTAAATGAAGCATGTATATCTGAATAATCTGACCTAGCATGTATAATTCATGAACTAAACGAATCTATAAAACTAGGGTTCTGAATATCATACAAAAAACTACGCAACAATATGATAAATATGATTTGGATCATTCTAACAGCTAAAACCCAACAATTTCTAACATTCAAGAAACCCTAGGTCTAGAAAATATTAAGGGAATCAAGATTCTGACTGAAAACTAGGGACCTAATGGGTGAAAGGAACCCACTAGTAAAATTCCACATACCTGGTGACAAATTCCACGGGAAAATCTTTCGATTTTGGGGTTGAAACTGATGAAAACGTGTAGTGTTCTTGACTAGGGTTTGGTCGACTTTCTCTCTAATTTTTGCTTTAAGTTTTGCTTGATTTTAATGAATAATTGATTAGGTTAGGTTATAATTAGTTTACTAGGCTAAAAATGATCGAAACTACATAGTTTAGGGGTTAACCATTGTATTTTAGGGGTCCAACACATAGGGAAAAGACCAAATGACCCTTGACTTAAAAGCTGTCGGGGCTACTGATGGAACTGACCGATGGTCCGTGCTGGTCAACCATCGACGGGGTTCTGGGACTAGATTCTGGGGACTTGATCCACGGACCAGGACCACGGTCCGTGGCCTGACCTATAGTTAGTGGGTCCGGCCATCGGTCATGCCTTAGAAACTTTTGTTTGAGGGTCTGACCTACGGTCCGTAGGTCCTGGCGTAGATCTGGACTTAGAATAATATTCTCGGCCTTTTCTGGGAGGGGCTGCAGGTGGTGAACCACATACTTCCAGGACCTACGGTCCGTCGGTGGCAACCGTAGGTTGCACTTGCAACTTTTGGAAATCTACTGGTTGGCCTATTTTTGGATACGGGGTGTTATAATGGTATCGTACAACTACAACTACACGTGGAGGTGTATAAGGAAGTGAAACAAGATGTTCAATACCATATGATTTTAAATAGGGAGATAATCCTTCAAATTCACCACCACCATTAGTGTAAAAAGAGAGAATTTTTGTTTTAAAGTGACGTTCAAGTAATAGATGTAGACTTTTAAAAACATTTTGAACTTCACTTTAGAGTATATATCCACATATATTTCAAAAATTGATCAACAAACAATGCATAATAAGACTTTTATCAATAAATAACATCGGGAAAGGTCCCCATAAATCACTACAAATAATTTCCAGTAGTTGTTGACTTTGTAGTGTTTTTTAGAAAAAGGTGACATCTGCATTTTATTTGAATTGCAAGAATTACAAACTGAAGAAGTTTTTGAATCAGAAAATGGAATTGAAAACTTTGCTAACAGTTTGTATAAAATTTGACGATTTGGGTGCCCCAATGATCGATGCCACATGTCAATAGGAAGACGACGAACTACCAAATTTAATTGAGGTTGGGATATGAGTTTAGTTTCTTGCGCCACTTGTACAACCCATCTCTATTCTGCCCGCACACCATAGGTGCCTTCATATTCAAATCCTTCACAAGAAAATTAAAAAGAAAAAGTTCAATAAATGTTTTGTTGTCATTACAAAATCTAGAGACAGTGAGAAAATTTCTTTTTTATGTATGGGCACAAAGGGTATCATTTTGTTTGAAGCTTTTATTTGATGCACATAAGTGGGTGTTACCGGTGTGAGAAATTGGAATGGTATTACCATTTCCCATTGAGATCTCTTCGGGTTCGTGGTAGTCCTAAGAAGTGGCCAAGTTGCGAGCATCAGTTATGGTGTGATGGTGTGCCCCAGAATCAACAATCCATGGATCTTGTTTCTTTGGAAACTAAGCATCATAATTTGCACGAGCCCCAAAGTGGCTGTGAGACGAGGATCTACACACTTTAGCAAAGTGATCGGGGCGATCACAAAGTTGGCAGTGAAGGAAATTGTTAGTGTTTTGGGGTTGCTGATTATGATGAGAGCGCTATTACTGGTATTCGATGAGTCTCGAGTTATTTGGGAACGCCATTGGTGGCTACCTTGTGCGGTATTACCTGCCTGGTTTAGGTTGTTATTTCTTGAATGTACTTGGTCGTTTCTTTGAGCAACTGCAACAGTAATTTCTTTGTAGGTGATCATTATTTCACGCGATATGATCGTTGCAGAGATATTGTTATAGTCGGGACAATTTGATGTTTAGAGAAGGAGAGTGCACTCTCGGGACCATCTGCTTACTCGCATGTGGAAGACCATGAAAGTAATGGTCAGCTGCATTTCCCTAGAGTAGGAGGTGTCCCACCTGGAGCCAGACGACTTGTATGAGTTCCCATTTATGCCTGAGCTCGAAGGAGGAGACCCTACCTTATGATGTTAATGTTGGGAACACAAGAGGATTCCCGTCCCCTCTAGGATACTTGACACTATTTTTTGGTTTACTTCGTTTGGGCATAAAACATCTTTTATGTTTTGTTGTTTTTTGGATGCTATAATTCCAGTTTCCATGCTAGGATGTTTGGAATGAATTTCTGTTCTTTTTTCAGCATTGATATGAACGAAACATGTAATATAAATTGGTTTGGGGAGGGAATGAAAAACAAGGAAAAATAGAGTTTAGTCTCACAACATTATCGCTAAATGAATACCAAATAACACGGGAGCAAAATTCATATCATCACCTACAATTATCACACAAGATTAGCCCTTCCCATGGTTCCAAACCATTATCGACTGTCCCAAGGTCACAATTTGTCTTTTCCCTTACTATATTTACCAATGGTAAGCCTATGGAAGTTTTAAAATGACCTTAAGATCATTCCCAAACATGTATATTATAGACTTTGCCTCATGGCCATAAAATCTCAGGACTAAATTACATAATACATGTTCAATAATCACATAACTTCAATAATTTAGGCAAGTTCACACATAGGTCAAAAAATCATCCCCAAAGGAACTAGTCTAAAGAGGTACAATAGATCCTATATGAGTACATTTTATATAAGAAAATACGACACAACTCCCATTATAAGGAAGGAAAATGGGAGCTGTCGAAGATCATCATTGTCTTCAACTAAGAAACATCACTGACATAGCAACCAAACTATGTCAAAGGGTATATCAAAAGTATTATCAGTACAAACACACGTATTGGTAGGCATAATCGATCAACCTAAACCTACCACATAATAAAAAGTAGACATGTAGAAGGAAACATGCAATATGAAAGTTACACCACCCCAAGTGTCAATCCACATGATTTTACCCTCCCACGTACATCACCCATAAACTAATGTACCTTGATCCCATGCCTCCCTGTTATACTATAATGACCAGTCTGTCATTTTTGGAAAGTTCTGTGAATTTACCATGTTTCTCCTCCTGATATCGATCCTAAGTGGTTTTTAGTTGAGTTTGAAAGTTGATTTTGAACTTTGAGTTTAAACTTTAGAATTTGGTAAGTTTTGAGTTTGAAAGGCTAAAGTGGTTAAGAAACTGGTTTTCGGTGTCCTTTGGAGTTTCAAGTGTCTGAATGGAATTCTGTCGATTCCATCAGTCCCAGAATTTGGATATGGTCAGTGAGATTTGTCTCGCAGTCCTTTTGAGGATTTAAGGTCCTAAGTTATGAAAATGTGAAAATTTAACCTTTGGCTTGACTTTGGTCAACATTTGGGGTTCGGATGCCTGGATCAAAATTTTGAGATATCTGTTGCATTCGGGGGATGATTTTAGGCTTAGGTGAGGTCTTGGTTGATTTTTGAGAGGTCCTGAGCTTGTTTTAGCCTTTTTAGGCGCTGAATTAGTTTCTAGTTATTTTCACAGATGTCGGGTCAATGAGACCTCGTATTTGTGTTTCGACGATTTCATGAGTCTGGACATCGTAATTAATTTGCATATGTGGTTTATGTGTACAATGTACTGAAAAAATCTCGAGGGTCCTTTCAATGTTTGAGAGTTGGCTGATTTTTTTGGTGTGTGCTGACCTTGATTTTCCGAAGGTCAGTCCGCTTAAGCGAACCTTTGCGAAAGAGAAGGGAGCTTCGCTTTTGTGAAGGGGTCTACTTAAGAGGGATCCACTTAAGTGAACCAGAGGTTACTTTTGCGACGCTTAAGTGAACCTGAGTTCGCTTTTGCGATATCTTAGAGGGTTTTAGACATGAAATTTAGGGGTTTTTGGCCCATTTTTCATTTTTGAGCTTGGGAAACTCCTGATGGCAATTTTACAAAGGGTTTCTTGTGCTAAATCATTTGCTTAAGCTTTTATGATCCTAAACTTCAGTTCCCTTTGATTATTTATGAATTCTAACATCAAAATTTGAGATTTTGATTGGCATATGACAAGGTTTTTGAAGAACTCAAGTTCTAAACTAAAATGGAGATTGTGAATTGATTTTAAGTCCTTTTTTGAATTGATTTTTCACCAATGAGTTCCTGAGGCCTTGATTAATATTTTCATGTATTAAATTTCAGATTCAAACCTTATTTTTGGAATTGGATTCTGAGTTGATTGACCCATTTTTCAAAATAATTGATGTGGATATTGTTGTTTCTAGAAATTTATTGTGAATACTTGATTGTTTTAGATTGTGTAGCTTTGGACATTGGTTTGAAGGGGAAAACTCATTTCTTGGAGTGATTAGTTGATTGATTTAAGGTAAGTGATCTCCTAAATATTTTAATTTAGTAGAATTCATATATTCCCTTCTTTGTGTGTGTGTGTTGGGAGTAATGAGAATGATGTGAAGGGTTAATTGTCCACTTGATAAATCTTAATGAATAAAAAGGGGTTGAAATTAAAAGGTTATGTGCTAATCATAAGGCTTGTGAATTGCCTTGTGATGGCCTCTATATGATTGATGAAATGCTTGATAGCCTGAATGTGGATTTGAATTGCGTGAATTGTTGTCTCTTTTGTGTGGTGTAATATTGCTTGTGTGTATTAATTGTTGAACGCCATGATAAAACATGTGAGTGTTATGATGTTGAGGTCATTTTCGTCTAGTGAATTAATATAAAGTCGATGGAAAAGGGTTTCGTCTAGTGAATTGATATAAAGCCGATGGGAAATGATTTTGGCTAGTGATTTGATATAAATCAGATGGGAAATGATTTTGGTTAGTGATATTATACTGATGGGAAATTGTTCTGGCTAGTGAATTGATATAAAACTAATGAGAAATAGTTCCGTCTAGTGAATTGATATAAAACCGATGGAAAATGGTTCCGGCTAGTGATTTGATATAAAGTCGATGAAAAATGGTTCCAGCGAGTGATATTGTGCCGGTGGGAAATGGTTTGTCGAGAGATTAATGATGCGATTTGATGCATTTTGATGCTTATGCATGATTTACTTGTAAATTATGATTGATACACTTTTTACGTGTGATTGATCTATTTGACATTGAGATTTACTTATTTGATATGTGTTGAATCGTGACTATTATACTGTGATTTTTGAGCCTTGTGAACTATTAGGTTGGGCCAAATTCTGTGCAGGTTGTAGTTCGAGGAGGTTCAGTTGGGATGAAAGGAGTATTCATTTTTTAGCTAGGTTGCTTCGTTTATTAGATTGCTTGTTGAGTACCATGTTGTTGATACTTACTCTTTGCTTCTATACTTGTGTAGGTTCCGAGCCCAATACTGTGTGATTATCCTTCTTTTCCTAATTTATTAGGCTTGTCCATGGACTATTGTACAATATTCCTGTACTGGCGTGGTACCCGAGCCAACCATCAATCACAAGCAATTATGCACAACACAATGACAATAACACTTGAAATCACAAGTAATGTAAATATGTTCATTGCATGAGATTATCAGCATGATGTCATTAGATATCCTTCCCATTGCTTCCCCAACATACAGTACACGATTGATACTAATAAGTAGTGAGTGGACATTCGTTACCCTTAATATCCACACCGAACCCCTTAAGAGTACACATTCATTACCCTTAATCACCATAAGTCCCTAGAATGGCTATAACCCAATAATTCCATAATACTCAACCTTACGATTTCCACCAACCCACCTTAACAAGAAAACGTGAGGTTACAAATCAAGAATTATAGAACCAATCCCTAGTCATGATTGCACCTCCCTCTTTAGCAGCAATGAAAAACAACATATACCATCCAGTTTCGTGCCAGAAGGCCTATGCATGCAATCTTTGGACATCTACAAGATATAATGCAGTAAAAGAGGTCTAACTACTCAGTTTAAGAAGACCTAGCCAACCTGGGTGCAAACATCAACTGATGAACCTTTTCCATGAGTTTTCGACTTTGTGAGAGCAAAACCGAGTTCAACGAGCAATAGAAATCCTTTAGTTTTCACCTCCCTTGTAATCCCCCCCTTATTACTCCCTTTTCTTGGGTGCCTTTGGAGGGTTTTTTTAGTAGCCCTCGTCTATTTTCTCCTTTCAAAAGTGGGAGAACAATCAAATAAGATGTATTAAGTAGGTTGCTCAGTTTTCCTGAGGCCGCTATAGTGAGAGACCTCCCTTTATGGTGGGCTGACGTCAGCCTGACCAAAATCAAAATGGGGTAAAATTGTTGTCTGCTCAATTTTTTATTTTTCAACAAATTTCCAGAATTTTAGGATTCTGCACGAGATGCCCTTCAGTAGCAAGGGATCAGATCGTTATAGTAGATCTAGTGCTTACATACAATTTTCTGACAAATTTAAAATTAGGTGTTACAAGTTTGTGCACATCTCAAATATTCGACTTGCTATGTCCAACCACTATATTTGTAGGAACTCTACCTTCCAAGATGTAGTCACGTGTGAAGATATCACTTGTCTTTATTTACTAGAATTTGATCTCCGATCTCCCATATTTTCACCCAGTTTTCTCATTGTTAGACCACATCCTTCATTTTGTAGAAATGTATTTGAGTGGATATTTATTGCTACAGTTTCGATGCATTAGTTATTTTCTATTGGGTATGCCAACCGTATAGATGTGGTTGTTGCATTGTCTTATTTGAGAGAAGTTAGAGACATGTTTCCGTACCAAAGTGAGAAATATGACAAGTTCCTTGATGTTATGAAAAACTTTAAGGCTCAAAGGTTTGCAACTAAAATTAGCCTATTTTAATTATTCTGATTACTTTCTATTCTGATTGGTTATTTATGTGGGACCAAGTCTTAAAATATTCCTAGTAGAATTGATACAATTGGTGTAATAGCAAGAGTGAAAGAATTACTTAACATACATCCAATTTGCTTATTGGATTCAAAGCTTTCGTTCCCAGTGTCGATGAAATAATCCTCAATGATAAAGACAAGGATCCTCTGAAGAAAAGACCTAATCAGAAACAAACACTAAATCTAGTGAACAAAATAAAGGTCACCTTTATTTTACCTTATGATTTTAATAATAAAACTCTCCCTTTTTTGTGTTTTAAAAATTTTAGTCATGCCTTATTGACTGATAACTTCTAGAAGAAACATTTAGGAAATGACCATGAGTTCAAATCCTTCTTGAATATTTTGAAAGAATGTTGGAAGGAGCGCAAGGACATCAAAGAGGTGTACCATGAGGTGACATTTTTTTAAAAATTTGGATACTTAGATATTATAGACAACCTTTATGTTCTTGTTTGTTACTATCATTTTCTTATATGTCTAGGTTGTCATACTTCTAAATGACCATCCAAATTTGCTAGATTAGTTCTCTAGATTCTTGCCACATTCAATTACTGTCAGTGCACTATCTAATTTGGACGACAATAAAACGTTTATGAAGTGAAATATAACACTTGTCATGGTTTTCGGGACTACTTTATAGTGTTGCTATGTGAATTTAATAGAATAACATATTTCAAATTGTTTATGGAAAACTTAGATTGTTGTATTTAATTATTAATCATTTGATTTCATTTAATCCTACATTGTTTACTAGATATTAAACTTTTACCATATGTGAGGTATATTAGTTGGTTTTCAATTTAATCTTTTTGGTAAATAATTTCTTAGAAATATACAATATTTGTCTCACTTGTGCGGAAGAGTCTTATTATCATAAAATTATTTAAATTAACCTCATAATTAGCCAAAAAATTAGATTTTCTATAATTATTAGTTTATATAATATGATATAATATAATTCCTAGTTGCGATTATTGAAGAAATATTTCATAATTTAAATATCCAATATAGTTTTAGAACTTTGTCGCATACTACAAAAATTATAAACATACATGATATTTCTGAGATAATAATTCATCACATAATTTCTTTTCCAATTGCACTTATTTCAAATTTATTAATTCACTCAAAACACTAAAAAAAGAACTAATTCACTTTTTGGAACTAATAATTTTCATTATTTTATTTTATAAACTAATGTAGAATTATCTAGCATGATTTAACTTCAACCACATAATTCCAGAGAAAAAATAAATTTGCAAATGTGTAACATCATCTTGTAGTCTTGTCGATTTCATTTCATTACATTTCGAATTTGCAAATGAACGAATTGGGATTTTTAGATACGATTAAAGAACCAATCGTTCAATGAAAAACGCTTCAATTAATCATTATTTTTTTGAAGTAATATTGCTTTAAAGATAAAGAAACATAATTGTACGCCATAGTTTTACACTACCGAGTATAATTTCAAAATTTGAATGTATAACATAATCATAGCATTTTGTCGCATGTCACATAAACTAATACCAGTACATACTATTGATTAGAAAATATATGAAATATGTTATATTTTTTTCCACGATTCGAGATCCGTGTGCTTTCTTATTATCCTGGATCGACGCCGCTGTGTACTCTTTTTATAGGTAGCTAGTTTGAGGTCCTGGTGTATACCCTTAGTCACTATTCAAACTCTGACTCATGTTTTAACCTTGTTTCGATGTCACGACCCGAGCCTACACCCTGGACATGGAAGAAACTCGATTAGGTTAAAAAAAAGTCAAGGTTCTTGAGTTTTTTGGTGGATTTTCGCCATGGATTTGATCCCTAAGAGGTATGTAAGCTTCCATAGTGTTGATTTTGTTCACCCACACTCGAATCATGTTAATTTCAGCGAAATTCGTTCTAGAAAGTTGAAAGTTTGGTGCTTTTGAAATTAGCTTTCGTTCTTGAGTTTAGATGAGATTGATGAGTTCTTGAGGAAATCGTGTCAAATTTAGAGTTGTGTTTGATTAGATTCTTGTGTACATGTAGTGGGTATATGAATCTAAAGAGAAATTGAGAAAAAGAATAGAATTTAGGCGAATTGGGGTTAGAAAATGAGGAAGAAAAATTCGGACATGAACATGTACCAGGTCCGCATTGCGTACCCTGGACATGGAAGAAACTCGATTAGGTTAAAAAAAAGTCAAGGTTCTTAAGTTTTTTTGTGGATTTTCGCCATGGATTTGATCCCTAAGAGGTATGTAAGCTTCCATAGTGTTGAGTTTGTTCACCCACACTCCAATCATGTTTATTTCAGCAAAATTCGTTCTAGAAAGTTGAAAGTTTGGTGCTTTTGAAATTAGCTTTCGTTCTTGAGTTTAGATGAGATTGATGAGTTCTTGAGGAAATTGTGTCGAATTTAGAATTGAGTTTGATTAGATTCTTGTGTACATGTAGTGGGTATATGAATCTAAAGAGAAATTGAGAAAAAGAATAGAATTTAGGCGAATTGGGGTTAGAAAATTCGGACATGAACAGGTACCAGGTCGGCATTGCGTACCTAATCCTCAGAAGTGAATTTTTTCCCTCCGCGTTGTGGAGAAAACGCGGACCCCATTGTTTCAAAAATTATTTCAACCAAATATTAAAATGCATCTTTGCGTCACGGACTTTCTTCCAGACAGTGATTTCTTGATCGTTTCTCATGTTTAACTATCTAAAAACACTCCTAAATATCACGATATCTTTCCTATCACAAATTATAACCTTGAATTCATAATTTAAATTCAGGATAGAGTTAAGAGTTAAGTCTTGAGAGTTCTTTCGAACATTTTAAGAAAGTATCTTTCTAGTCTTTTTGAGGAGTCTTCTACAAATTCAAATAAATTGTTTCATGACTCAAGCAAGTAAGTATGAGAATGAGGAGAATGTATTCATGAGTCTACATTATCATCACGAGATCCTTCGTATCATGAACCATAACTCTTGAATTCATAATTGACATTCAAGAGAGAGTTAAGAGTAGAGTTTAAGAAAGTTTTTGAGTTCAATTGTGAATTCTTTGAGATCAATTATCGATTTGAACTAAGTTTTAAGGAAGTAAGTATGAGAATGAGGAGAGTCGTATGCATGAGTTTCATAATGCTCTTTAGACTCTTGAGACGAGTCGTTCATGCTCATAAATTCCGCATGAACTACATACATTGAGTGTCTTCGAGAGGAGTAGAATCTTCGAGTTCTAAGTCCTTGAGCGTTGAGTTCCTAATTCTCTTGAGATTTTATTCCTAATCATGGGACTATTACATATTACCCATGGAGTCCATTAGTTGAGTTGTTCATGCCCATAATTCCTCATGAACCCTATGAGTTGAACATTCTTGTTTTGAGTAGTATCATGGAGTCCATGAGTTGAGTTGTTCATTCCTATAATTCCGCATGAACTCTATGAGTTGAACATTCTTGAGATGAGTAGTATCCTGAAGTTCATGAGTTGAGGTGTTCATGCCCATAATTCCGCATGAACCCTCTGAGCTGATCATTCTTGAAATAAGTCGTATCATTGAAGTTCTTGAGTTCTTAGTTGTCGAGTTCCGAGTATTGAGTTCTATGTATGGTTATTGAAAACCTTGAATTGAGTCGTTCACGTCTTTAATTCGGCATGAACCTTATTTTGAGAAGTCTTTTACAATTTTTTCAAAACTTGTTTTAAGACTTGAGCACTTGAGTTGAGAAAGAGTAGAGTTGAGTTCATTTTCTTTAAAATGATATATGGGAACTAAGTATTCCCAAGAGTAAATGTTTTCACATTAAAAAGAGGGGGAAACTGAATTTTCCGAAAGAGTTTTGAGCAGTTTGAGTATCATCTCTTTTTAGAGAAAGATTTTGAGTGATAATCTCAAACCATAGAAAGAGTTGTGTTTTTAAACATATGAGCTGAGTATATATTTGGTAGTAGTATTGAGCACCGATATGGGGATGAGTTCAGATAGCTCAAGTCTCCATAAACCATGTAGCCAACGTGGGTAGAAAGGGTCATACTTATTAGATGATTCCTTAATGCTTTTAGCATAGACTAGTGGATCCACTTAGTTGAGAGGGTCTATACCCTGGCAAAGTATAGGACAACTTTGGCAGCGTGGGAGAGATAATGTATCATCACATAACTCATAATGATGGTTGTCGGTTAGAGAATCTCTCACAAAGTTATATTATATTTTATCATATATAAATTGAGTTGTTATTGTTTTCTTCAATACATTGAGTTGCTATCAAATGTTTTAAAAGATTTTCATATATTGCATCTTTTATTGTTGCTTGTATCTTGAGTTGAACTGTGCTTCTTTGAGTCGAGTACCTTATTGTTGAGTTGAGCCCCATTTCACTGATTTGAGAACCTTATTACTGAGTTGAGTATCTTATCCTTGAGAACTTCTGAGTTGAGTAAGTTTGAGTATCCTTGAGTATTCCTTGAGTTGAGTAAGTTTGAGAAAAGGTAAGTATGTTTCTTTTCTACTAGTTCAAGCTTATGTTCATGATTTAAATTTCTCCTTACATGCTCGTACATTCCATGTACTGAGATATTTGGCCTGTATCATTTCATGATGCAGATACATGTATTCAGGGTCATCAACAAGAGCTTTATTGATATCACATAGAGTTCGAGTTAGCTATGGTGAGCCTTCTTGTTTCTGGAGAGTTTCATTTACTTTTCAATTTTGTCAGGATGTCGTGGGTCCTGTCCCGACTTCCATCTTTGTCATTTAGAGGCTTCATAGATAGACAATAGAGTTTGAGAAGTCTGTTTCATTTATCTTGTTAAATGTTCTAAAGATTTGAGTTGCCTAGTTTAGGCTAGTTGAATATATGATTATATTCTGAGTTAATTATTTGAGTTTCAATAAATTTTATTCTGTTTTAAGCTTTGTATGCTTAAGTTAGTCTTCCGCTTATAGTCAGCCAGGATGAGGGTTCACTTGGGGACCAACAATAGTTCTCGAGTGTCGACCACGTCTAAGGTGTAGGCTCAAAGTTCAAGTGTCCTAGGGTGTCTATGATGCCGTGTCAGTAGGGTCTTGTTTATGGTTGTGAGGGCCCCACTTCTATAAACGAGGGGATACAGACATTTAAGAAAAGTTTCCCTTCTTTCATATTCTTAATCGTGCAATAGAGCTATGTCATAGATATTTATTCATACTCGTGTGTTTCTCAGATTCATTCGACTACCCATCATACTAGAGGTGGTTGAAAAGTAAATCCCAAGATCTTTATGGATGAGTTATTCTTAGCAAAAGTATCGAGGAAGTCATGAGACTCCAGAGGGGCTTGAGAGAAGCCCATGAGTAAGTTAAGTATTGAATTTCAGATAAATGCACCCATAATTATATGAATCGTTCATTTGAGCTAAAAGCGAGTTGTAATCTCTTCTCTAAGTCTTGTTTAATTGAGATTCTTATGAGGATGTGTTGTGAAGCTTGGGTAGTGTTTTCACCCGAAAAGATAGTACGTGTTATGAGCCTATAAGAAGTAGTATTAGAAAGTGCCCAGAGTTAGAAGAAAGTATGCAGAGGTTCAGTAATCTATGGAAATGAGATAATTATGGGGCAAATTATGTTATTGCAATCATGCACCCAATCAGTTATAGTGATGAGTTCCTTTATGAGTAGAAAAAGGAATGATAATGTTGTAGAGAGTTCGTGATAGAAGGTTGAGGAATAGTTACTAGTTAAGATGAGTTAAAGTATATTTTAACTAGAATAGAGTTGATGTCAATGTGCCATCGTGTTAGGGAAGACTAAATTCATATGTTTAATAATCGAGCAGAATATTCATGAGGTGGTAGACCTAATCTAGGCCTATGAATTTTGAAGGGGGAAACCCCTTGGTATTCAGAGGATAATAGAGCTATTTGAAGATAATGCGCAGTAAGTGAGTAAATAGTATTTAAGTTGTGAAGTGGAATGTGATGGTAATTTGTGAAGTGTAGAGACTAAGAGGTAAGGATTGGCTACTTGTCATGAGGTCCTAGTGGACAAGTTTTTCTAAATTGTGCATAGTAGTGGTGAGTTAGTATAGTAGGTGAGAAATCATATTGATATTCGGGTTTAGTAATAAACGTTAAGATTGAATTTGAGATTACTGTCATGATCAAAAGAATGGCAACATGAGGGTGATGATGTTAGTCTTGAGATTTGATCTAGAAGACTTAACATAGAGTAGGTGAGGAAATTGAGATGTTAGATGCAATAAATATGAGTGGTACAAGTGAGAAACCCTAACCTTTAGATAAGGGTAGTGAAGAGTGGCTAAGTCACAAGAGTAACTAGAGCATTAAGAGGTGTACCGAAGTGGTATGTAATCAGAAGAGGTTAAGAGAAACACCTTAGAAAGAGGTCTTAGTACATGCTTATGGAGAGTTCATTACTCATGAAATAAATTTCTCCCGAGTATTAGAGTAAAAAAGGATGTAGCCAGTTAGATATGATGGGATAGGTCCATAGCTTTCAAGTGTCAGTTTTAGACCTAAGGGGGAGATGACAAGATGAGAAATCAAGTTAAGTGTCTGAGTATAAGATAGTAATGAGTTCCAAGGAATATATGAGATATCTTTTCAGAGGTCCTTTTAGTAATGGAGTGATGTTAGAAAGAAGAAGGTTAATGTTCCTATCGTGATAATGATGGTGTGATGATTCCATCTAAGGTTATAAATGAGGAGGATGAGATTTTGCTATGAGAAATATCTAAATGAGATCCCTTAGTTGGTTCCAAATAGTAACACCGGAAAATTTTAGTTGGTATGGCAGAGATGATAAGAGTAACTCTGTTCCATACCCAGTCCATCTGTCATTCGAGGAAGAATGATCCCAAGGGGGAGATATTGTAACACCCCGGAAATTTTTTGAGCTAAGACTCGAACCATCCTTCGTGTGAGTAAGATTTTACTGAGGAATTTAAAATTTCTTAAGTGTTAAGGTCACTAGATGTAGCACCTTGAGTTCCAAGAAGATCTAAAGAGAGTTTATTCAAGTCATTCCTAGGTTCCTTTAAGTTTTGGGTCAACTTCAAACGACCATAGCCTTTTGTACATGATGAGTTTGGTGGCCCATATGATTTTAAATGAAAGGTCGTTGAATTATATTTCCAATGCCACAGAGTTTGCTAAGTTTTGAGGTCGGATGAGTGAGATATGACCTTTTGAAGTCAAGTTGTCCAGTTAAGGAAAGTTACCCGAAAATAGTAAGGGGAATTTTGGTCTTTTCCTTATCCAATCAGATTTAATTCATTTTTAGTAAGATTTTAAGGGTCTAATCTGATTAGGTTCAGTTTTATACTCCTAATATACACCTAGGGTTTTAGTTGAGAGTTCAATAAGAAGAAGAGAAAAGAGGAGAAACGAGGAAAAGATCAAGGCGTTCGTTGAACTTCTTGAGTTTTGTTGTGGATTTTCGCCATGGGTTTGATCCCTAAGAGGTATGTCAGTTTCCATAGTGTTGGTTTTATTCACCCACACGCCAATCATGTTAATTTCAGCGAAATTCGTTCTAGAAAGTTGAAAGTTTAGTGTTCTTGAATTGTGTTCTTGAAATTGGATTTCGTTCTTGAGTTTGGATGAGATTGATGAGTTCTTGAGGAAATCGTGTCAAATTTAAAGTTGTGTTTGATTGGATTCTTGTGTACATGTAGTAGGTATATGAATCTAAAGAGAAATTGAGCAAAAGAATCGAATTTAGGTGAATTGGGTTAGAAAACGAGGAAGAAAAAGTTGGACAAGAAACAAGGTCCGCGTCGCGGACCTGTTCCTCAGAAGTGAAATGTTTTCTCTCCGCGTTACGGAGAGAACGTGGACCCCACTATTTCAAAAATTATTTCACCCAAATATTAAAATACATCTTCGCGTGGCGGACTTGCTTCCAGACAGTGATTTCTTGATCGTTTCTCATGTTTAACTATCTAAAAACACTCCTAAACATCACGATATCTTTTCTATCACAAATCATAACCTTGAATTCATAATTCAAATTCAAGGTAGAATTAAGAGTGAAGTCTTGAGAGTTCTTTCGAACATTTTAAGAAAGTCTCTTTCTAGTCTTTTTGAGGAGTCTTCTACAAATTCATATAACTTGTTTCAAGACTCGAGCAAGTGAGTATGAGAATGAGGAGAATGTATTCATGAGTCTATATTATCATCACGAGATCCTTCGTATCATGAACCATAACTCTTGAATTCATAATTGACATTCAAGAGAGAGTTAAGAGTAGAGTTCAAGAAAGTCTTTGAGGTCAATTGTGAATCCTTTGAGATCAATATCGATTTGAACTAAGTTTGAGGAAGTAAGTATGAGAATGAGGAAAGTCGTATGCATGAGTTTCAGAATCTTCTTTAGACCCTTGATTCGAGTTGTTCATGCTCATAAATTCTGCATGAACTCCATACATTGAGTGTCTTCGAGAGGAGTAGCATCTTCGAGTTCCAAGTCTTTGAGCGTTGATGTAGCGACCCTTTCGAAAGGATACTACCACTTAAATAAGAAATCTAATTAAATACTTATGACATTTAACAGAGATTAACGATGAACATATTGATTATAATTTAGTAGAGGGATTAGGTTCATAAAGAAAAAAAAAGAAATAGTTAAGGATGTGCATCTTGCCCATTTAAACATTTATTTGATGTCAAAGTTATATGATATACTGTGAGTTTACGGTATTTCTAATACAATTCACTTACAAGTTGTGTGTGTCTAGGGCCTTTTTGTATTGGTTTTTATCATATTTTGCAGGAAAGATGTTCAGGCGCGGAATTAAAGAGACAACTGAAAGAAATGCAGAAAAGGGCATCTACGGAGATGATCTACGGACCAAGTCTTGTGATCATTGCCAAAGAGAAGGAGGGATTTCAAAGAGGCAAGAGCTCCCTATGAATCCTATATTGGTGATAGAGTTGTTTGATGTATGGGGCATTGATTTTATGGGTCCATT
>JAJOOO010008148.1:0-18154 GCA_029582685.1 Solanum piurae | reverse complement strand
TGACTCTCATCTACGGTCAGACCTACGGACCGTAGATCAATTGACGGTCCGTGCTGGTCAACCGTCAATCGGGACTGAAGCTGGGCTTTAGGGGCATCGATCCACGGACACGAACTACGGTCTGTGACTTGACCTACGGACCGTAAGTTCGGACGTGGGTCAACACTTAGCCAAATTTTCTGACTGAGTTCTGGGGAAGTTTTCTGTCACGAACCATGGACCTGCAGGACGGACCGTGAGTCCATCAAAGGTCCGTGGATGGTGTCCGTGAGTGCCACCTGTAACACCAGAAATCTGAAATCTCTATTTTCGGATACGGGGTGTTACATTTTCATAATAGCTTTTAAGGACCATAGTCATTGACTTCATGCTAGAGTTACCACTAATACTTATGGAAATAGTTTTGAAAATGTGGTTTATAATCATTGATGGCATTTCCTGATACCATACTAATCAAGACCTAATTTAGGAAAATAGCCCGCAAAGCATTGAGGGCAAATCTAGATGTCATTCATGTCATGTGGCAAAGTTTCATAGAACATTTAGACAATCTCATCTATAGGATTTCTTGAGTCATAAACATACTTCCATGAACATGCATTCTATTCAATAATTCATAAGCTTCATCATGTCTTCAAAGTCAATCAATCTTCAAATTCATTAATATCTATTTCATAAACAGAAGACATGCATATTTTCATAAATTTATCTTTTATAGTTCAAGACCCACATTATATAAACATAGCTTAGAAAACATGGGTTATCCATGGGTTCATGGGAAATCAACTAAAAACATGCAATTACTTCAATTCATGCACACAAGTTCATAAATCAATCAACATTTAAAGGAACCCATGACATGGAAGAAAACCATAACTCAATTGGGGAATTCTAACTTTGTAAATTGGAGAATTTGGGAACTCCATGGAGGAAAGGGCATCTTGGATGAAAACTATCATACATTGATACCAAAAGCATGGAAGCAATGGAGGATTAGGAGGCTTTATGTTGAAACCCTAGGTTTCTTATTCAACTTCTAGAGAGAGAAATATTTGAGAGGAAAAGCTTATCTTCTTTTGAGAATTTAAGGGAATGAATTGAGTTTGGGTGATTTGGGGGTTTAAAATCATTATATAGGGCTTTTGGTAGAAGGAAAGACGACACATTATTGAGTTAAAATAATTAGGGTAAAGATCCAGCAGTCTCTGACAAAAATTGTTGGATTGGCATCAAGGAGGCCTTCACTGCCCATCATGCACTACCATGGCCCGTCAAACGGGTCGTGATGAATTTCTGCCCGATAGGGCGTCATTATTTTTGGCATAACTTTTTACTCCAAGGTTGGAATTAGGAAAACTCGGTGGCGTTGGAAATCCGACTCAGAGATCTTTAATTTTTTAGGTCATTGGCCACCTAATTCATTTTGTGCTAAAAGATATGACTGTTTGAAGTTGACCCTAAACTCTTAGTCAAATTAAAACCTTTACAAACGACTTCATGGTCCGTGTGAAGCTTCACGGGCTGTTTTGATGCCTGTTTTCCTTGACCAGTGGCTCGAGGAGAACCCCTACTGAACTTGACCCCTTCACGACCACTTGTACAACCCATCTCCCTCTTTACGGCCCGTCTAGGGGTCTATGGGAGGGAGCCTGCTTGGGGCAAGTTCTGCCTCCTTGTCATGAGCACCATAACGGACTGTGGTCCCCTTCATGACCCATCTAGGGCTCCATGGAGGGTCCCATGGTCTAGTTTTGGGTCTTGACAAGTTCGTTAGACCCCTTCCTAGGCTTTCTCAAATTCGAGGTGTTACAGTTAACTCTTAAATTCTCTGAAGTTTTATTTAACTGTGGCAATTGATAACCAAATCTTTTTATTGAATTGGTGGATTCATCAACCAAACTATTCTTTCATTAATGTATTGAGAAATTTTACATTCTGAAGTCCTTGGAAAGAATTTTCAACGATATACCAATCCCTATGGGATTCCACCCTGACTTATTTAAGGATTTTTATTGATTACGACCACTGTCCATTTTAATTGGTTTTAAGAAGGATATTTGATCGTTCTCAACATGTTTTCGGCTTATTCTAGGATAGGGTATTGTTTCCTTAGACCAATGCACCTTGTGAATTTTGTATGTCTCTTATTCTTTCGGATGGAGTAGGTCTTTCTTCACTAGAATATCAGTCTTGGGTCTCATAAGAAGAGCTTTAGTTTAGGCCTTCTGTCTTCTCTCTCGACTTATTAGACCTTCTTTCTTCTCTCACTACCTTTGCAACTCTGAGGCGTTACTAGAGGTTATGTACCTGCTTTGTATTGGAGTGCTTCCAGCTTGGAGCCTTTTGTGATACCATTAAGTGTGGATGTTGATCGACGATGGATTGGAGCCTACGTGAGATTCTCTTTGGACTGAATTCCCCCTGGGCGCTCTTGCTAACTGGGCGGCTGACACCCCTAGGAGTAGACAGTCTGGGCGACCTAGATATATGAGATCCTCTATGGAGTTGACACACCGCCGAGTCACTCTTGCTAGCTGGATGTCTTACGCCTCTAGAAGTTGACTATATGGCTAGGCGGCCTAGTTGATTGTCTGTTTTTCTAGTGGTGCTGGGAGCTGACTAGTTGGGTTGATTGCCACTCTTCCTACCTGGACTGGACTTTACTAGTTCTTGGTTACTTGGGCTTGGAATGTGATGTTTTGGAGTTCTTATATTGGTTATTCTTCTATTTTATGGACTTAGTATTCTTTGTACATGTCAGGCTTACGGGGTCCGTTTAGAGTTTATAGAACTTGCGCAATAGTGTACCTTCTGGGCTTATGGGCCCAGTTAGGTTTAGTGTAGAAGTACTTCGATTTTCTTTTGTATACTCGTGTGCTTTCTTTTCATATTCGCCTCGACCTCTATTTGTGTCTAAGACTCTATCTTTTCTGATTGTTTTTACCTTTCTTGATCGGGCGGCCGATGATGCCTACGGAGTACCATGTTTTAGTATTTATGCGACACTATGCATCTTTTCGTTATGCAAGTCCTAGTTCCAGCTACAAGCAATCGTTCGTACCATCTTTTGTAGCTTGTGGATATCGAAGACGAGGGTGAGTTCATGGTGTCCTGGACCAACATGTCTCCTTTTGTACATATGTTAGCTTGCCTTTTGCCTTTGAGATGGCTTGTTGTGGTACACTTTTTGGACTTGTATTTATCCTGTAAGACAACTTTGTACTCGTGCCTTCCAGGTTTGGGTAGGGTTTCCTTTGTATATACTTTTTGTTTTTGTTTTTGTTTTTGTCTTTTCTTATTGTAGTATTACTTTCTGTGCAATTCCACCGTTATAGCCACTACTTCTCGTTCTGGGTATGGGTCTTTTTATCTGCTGGTGGGTTTTAGTAGGTGCCATTATGAATCGGGTAGTCAGGTCGTGACATATGGTCGGGAAAAATTGGCAACAACGTCAACTTCTTTACCCAAAAATTCTTTCATTGCTTCCGGACAAAGAGAGAAAACTCTTGACACCCAATATTTAGCTTCCTTTCTTTAAATTATATTTGATTGTTCTTCTAAGTTATTAAAAAAATATTATTTTATCCATCATTATTATTATAATTATGATACTATCATTGTCACATTTATAGAATTACTAATAAAATACATTTTTTTCTTAAAAAGTTACTTCTATCACTTTGTTTTTCATTTTAATTGATTCTCATCATTTTATTTCTAATTTCATACTTACTAAATTAATATAAATCATCAAGGAAATTTTTAAGTATTTGTACTTCTACATACTAATTATATATTACACTCGTTATTAAATTACAAGCTCAAATGAATTGATTTAAACAGCGAAAAGACTCAAGAAATACTTCAATAATTTGGGTACAAAATAATAACCCAAATTTGCACAAGAACCCTAAAAAAGGACCCAAATGCAGCAACCCAAACATAAACCCATCATCTCTCTTCACAATTCCTACTACCCACTTTATCCTCTTTTAACTACCTAAAATACGCTTTTTGTTTTAGATTTTTTAGGGTTTTATCCCCCCCCCCCCTCCCCCAAAGTTCCTCATAAGTCAGAAGCCGCTGGAGCCTCTCTCTCTCTCTTTCTCTTTCTCTTTCTCTCTCTCTCTCTCCATTATAAATAAAAACTCCATTTTTCATTAGGTATGGATAGAGGTTTTCACTCTATATTAGTTCTATGGCTATGTCAATCACGTGAAGAATGCCAAGTACATCCAAAAATCCCAACGTTTGTTCTTTAATGGTTATCATTGATTAATTTCAAAATAGGAAATTAAAATTCCTGCTCAACAATTCAAGAACTCTAATTTCTACTATAAAGCTTACTTTAAAGTTAATTTTCAAAGGTTTTTGAGCTACTCTTTTACACTTCAAAATTTGGCTATCACTCATCCTTTGTTCACACTGAGTTTTTCATTCGCATCTCCTCTCCAAATTTAAAAACATTGACACAGCTTTTCTTTTGGTTAATCGTGTTTTTATATTTGTGAGTAAAGTTGGATTTCAGTAGATCTGAGACCTCGCCAGTGTCCATTGCCATTCAAAAGGTCAGTGCCAATATTATGTTCCTTCTTCAATATGTAGTGTGCATTGTGTTCATTGTATATTTGTGTTTTTATTAAATATACTCATGTAATAGAAGTTGATGAATTTTGTATTTCAACTTATACCACATTATAAATCTTTTTCTTTCTCAGAAGTTTCATTCTATCTGCAACTAATCATTTATGTATATAAAAATCATGTATTTCTTTGATTTGTTGTCATCTGTGTATCTATTTATAATTAATTTAGGTCTTAGTTAAGATTACTCTCTCAATAAGAATTTTATATTAACTAAAAATAGTCATCTCTTTAAATATAATAATGCATGATTTGATGGAATCAAGATGTATGGTTTAACTAGCATGAATGACCCTTAGATAAAAAAAACATTTTCATTTTCTTAATATAAAAGGAATCAACGTTCTGCTTTAAACCAAATTTTTACATGCTTACCTTCAAAAGCCTTCAGACCTTGAGAGTCATTTGTTTAAACACTTGACTATTTTCTTTCATTTGAAATCAAATGGCTGCAACTAGTTTTTAAAATATTTCATTTAAATTGTAGATTTTTCAAATTAATTTTGCCCGTTCTTAAAATTTGGAAAGATTATTACTTTATTATGCTTGGGTTTCAATCTTCAAGTATATAATATTTTTAAATCTTGAGTAAGCTTATAACTGTTTTCTCATTTTTCTAAGACTAAATTTGTATCTAATTACATATTATTGTATTTTTTATCAAGCTGTATAAACAATTCACCTTTTTAGTAGAGATGGCTTGAATCAATTTTAGTTCAATGCTAACAAAGGATGGTTTGACTCATTGCTTCGTTACCTTATGAACTCGACTACATAAAAAAAATCTGCAATTAACTATCCGAATGAGGGCTTTCAATAACTTATAGTAGAAGTATTCATATATATATACTATTTATCTACTTAGTGAATTGTTTAAGCCTAAATAATTTCTTTACATGGTTCTTCTCTTAAAATACTAGTAATGTCTTCTTAAGTTATATTTTCATTTTCACTTACGTCATATTTTTAATCAAATCATATATTTTTGTCAACCTAAGTTTTGTTGGTAACAATATTTAATAGATCTTAAATGATGCTTAATCTCGTCCCTTTAGGATAACTCGAACCCTTATTTAGAATCACATAAGGTAAGTAGACCATTAATTGGAGTTAATTTTAGCATTACTTAAATAAATATTTAAGTGTCCTAATTTACCTAAAAAATAATTAGGTGGTAACTGCTTAAATTAAATAATTTAGGAATCATCGATATGTTGTACACTATTTCATGTGAGTTAAAATAGGGTATAAAAACAAACTCATCTCGAACACCTCGAGATCAAAACCAAAGGTCACTCTAGAACAAACTCGGTATTTCAGAGCTAACCACACTAATAAAATTCTCATCCTAGTGTGTTTACCAAAAATATTGACCGAAGTAAAACATTGGCCAAAACTTTAAAGATGGAATGCCTAACCACATAAACTCAAGCCTAGGGTCTCACAACCAGAACCAACCATTCTACTAGACCAATATGGACCTTCCTGAGCTTTAAATTTTTTTATACGACATCCGATTCTGCGGATGTTGACTAAAGTCAACTCTTTTACTTAAAAAGCCTTCCAAAGGGAAAAACTTGCTCAAAACTCTCTCGACCACCTCGGGAAGCATCCCACTGCATCCAGCAAGACACAAAAGCTTCAAGGAAGCTATGGGTAGGGGCAAAGCAGTAAAAGCATGCAAGAAAACAGATTTTTCCGTGAGGGTTATTACAAGAATAGAATAGAGGGAATAGAAGGAATGATGACGAAAATATATGACAAAAGACATGGTTTCATTCGGTAGTCGAGCTTCTAATCAATATAGGAGTACAAGGATAAATAAAAATATATACTGAACCATATGTGAAAGCAAAATAAAGTTTAGTACTAGTTAAAATAGAGGGAGATTAGTAAATCCAAATTTCAGGGGTTCACCGCAATCTCTGAATCCAAAAGTTGTTCCACACAAGGAATACCTTAATGGAAAGAAGTCATACTACGATAAGCAGGGTGTACAAGTGTAGTATGAATACAAAAAAGAGGTATTCATTAGGCATAGGCCGACGGAGCTCAAAAGATAAATCAAGCATAAATTATAGGAAATGAAAGCAAGTATAGTATAAGAAGCTAAAGAAAACATATTGCACAATTAATGTAAATAAAGACAAGGGAGAAGAATAGAATAAGAAAGAGACAGAGACGAAGGAACATAACTGGAGGTGCTATCCAAATAACCTATCCACTACAAGGGTTCATTATGGAAGCCAACCACCCGAAGATACAACATCGGTAACCACCATAACACTTCACAGTGGACATGAGGCTAATCCAACCTGGCTAAAACCAAATGGACCACTAAATAGTCAAGTCTAAACCATTTATAAGCTAAAGAAAAAAATCAATGGAAGATACATAATTATATAATCAAACAATAACCTAATCAGTCCCCATAAGCCCGAAAAGTACAAAACAACAAACATACCCCAACAAACCCTATAAGATTTGCTGGTGCAAACACCAATAAATTATACTCGTGACAGGAAATGCATAGGATGTGAGTTATGTAATAGAAACCAATGTGTGACATACAACCAACTATGGATATGATTAAGAAAATATCTATTGTTGATTGGGATGTCCATTATAGAAATTGCACTCAAACGACGTTTTGGAAGAACCCTTGAGTACTCTTTCTTTTTTGTGCGTAGGTACATCTAAACATCCAATTCATTTTATCCATAAAATATTGCATTTTAGATACAAAATGATGTTGAGCTTTAAGAGAAGAATTTTTGCTCAAACTTCGCCCATATCTAATCTCTTCTTTCTATTTTGCTTGTATAGTCTTTATGGTATTTCTCTACTTTTTTATTTCTTCACGATAATAATATGCTGATCATAAAAATAATAAAGGAGTGTTCAACACTTAAAATAAAGGATAATATGGAACATTAGAGTGTTAGTGAATATCTAAAGTGATTGAACGTTCGATTCGCATTGATTAGTAGTTGTCATGATAAATACTCCTAAGTGTTAACTTTAATATGTTTTAAATTCACTAACCTTCATATCTATTTCCTTTGTTCTTTCTAAATATAGATTATTTTTTTATATGTGAAAGATACTAATAATATTATTAAATAAGTTCAGAGTACAAGGAAGGTTCTGTATAATTATAAATGAAGAATAAAAAAAATTATTGTGCAAATTATCTAATTACTTGCTCCGGTAACATAATTGAATACTTGGTGTGATTAGTAAGGTTTCTTCAACGTGACGAGGAGGTTTGGGCTTTGAGTGGTGAAAACAACCTCCTATAGAAATGTAGGGTAAGACTGCATAAGACAATTTGTATGTCTTTTTGTAAGCAATTCTAAATTATTCTCATGCGTAACAACATCCCCCTAACTATACTTCCGATTTAATATTCGAGTCTCATTCCTTACTAAAAAACACTTTATAATCTTACTCAATGGCTGGTGTCACCAATTTGAGCCTCACAATTCTTTCTCATCGTTTACTCATTCCACACATATGGAATTAAATAGGAATTGGAACTTATTTTTTTAAGCTCAATTCCAAGATTAAAATGAACATGTAACTTCTTAAATGTTTGTGTGGCCTATCAATTATATACGTGGTCGTCAACAAACCCTAGTATGTTTTCCTTTTATAAGAAGCATGAAATCAGTACAAGGGATATATCATTTAGGAGCTAGATTAAAGGAAAACCTTCACAATTAACTCAAAATATTGTTCTTTCCCTTCATCAATAGTGTGATGCTAAGTTTCGTATTTGATAGTCAAACAATATATTAGTTATAGTGATATGTGAAGTATATAATTGTCCCACAACTATATGATAATTGGTGGGAAATATGTCGCTACTATTTTGTTTTAAAATGTATAAAATTAATTAGAATTTTAAAATAAAACAAAAAAATTATATTATGGTAGTTCTTAAATTTCCATGGAAAAGTTGTTCTGCCTAAAAAAAACTCATAAAATTTTCATTATAAATACCCATATGGATACTCATAAAATTTTCACCCTAAATATTGAAGTCGGTAGACATTTAACCATAAATACCCCACTTATTGATGAATCCAGATTAGGAAGAGGGAAAATTGAGATCTGCACCCACCGCTTCGTTATCAATCGAAGATTTGAGAACTAGAGATTATCTAGAGAGGGACAAAGATAACCCAAATGTTTTCATGTAGTTGGCATGATTTGTACATGTGATAGTGAATGAGTGATGTTTGTATAAATCCTTCAATTCCTTTTCCGTCCGAATTTGAGTGGCCATTGAAAGTATCTTTTCATGGTTGCAATGGATGTAGGGATCAATAAATAAAATGGAAAGAATGGGTTCAAATGATTGAGTCTATCCATCACCTTGTAAAAAATTTGTAGGGATTTATGGAGCTATCAAGAGTTCAATTTATAGAGTCCAAATGAATCCAAATTTGATTTTTGGGTTGGTAAAAAGGTGGTGTTGTGAGACTAACACTTTTGTATTTTCGTGGGGTTAAGCTACTATTACTCTTGAGGATATGATGATTTTGGGAGGCTTCTCTGTTTTGAGTCACCTAGAATAGAGAAGCCTCCCAAAATCATCATATCCTCAAGACTAACAGTAGCTTCACCCCAATGAAACACAGTCTTACAAAACCATCTTTCAACCAACCCAAAAATAAAATGTTGATCTGGCTGGACTCTATAAACTGAACTCTTGATAGCTCCATAAATCCCTGCAGCTTTCCATATGGGGTGATGGATACACTCAATCGTTTGAATCCATTCTTTCCATTTTATTTGTTGTTCCCTCCATCCATTGTAACCATGAAAGGAGAGTTTTATTGGCCACTCAGTTTCAGATGGAAAAGAAATTGAAGGACCTTCAACATCCTAATCATATATTACACTAGTTATTAAATTACACACTTAAATGAATTGATTTGCAAATAACACTCATTCATTATGATTTGCACAAATCATGCCAAGTACTTGAAAAAATTTGGGTTATATTTGTCCCTCTCTAGGTAATCTCTTATTATCGAATCATCGATTGATAATGAAGCAGTAGGTGCAGATCTCAATTTTCCCTTTCCCATTGTTGATTCTTCAAAAGTTGTGGTATTTCAGGTTAAATTTCTATGGGCTTCAATAGTAAGGTATTTAAGGTGAATTTTTTTATGAGTTTCAATATGGGTATTAAGAGTGAAAATTGTATGAGTTTTTTTTTTATACGGTAGAGGTTTTCCATGTAAAATTTAAGGAGTACCGTAATAGTATTTTTGGTCTTTTTTGGAATTTTTAATTAATTATACATATAAAAAAAATAGTAGGGACGTGTTTGCCACAATTTATAATATAGTGGAGAAAGTGTCTATGTTGCCACAAATGCTTTTGGAGACAAAAGGCTTTTAAGCGTGAACGGATGGCATCTTGGGCGTGAACGTTCACGTGCGTGCTGCCCATTCGCGAGTGGCTGGCCTCGCGTTCACACGTGGTCGCGCTACAACAAATGTGATATTTAGCTGCTAAATTATTAGGTACAACACAAAATTCGTCACTAATTATTCATCGTTTGTGACAAAACTTTCATTTCGTGTTTAAATGAATGAAGCAATATAGTTTTATTGATGAAACATTTAATTTCGTAGCAAAGTTTTGTCCACTAAAGTTTTCCACCAAAAAATAATTTTGTGCCATTTATTAGGTATCATTAGCAACGAATTTTAAATTATTAGTGACACAAAATATTGCAGAATTCAATTTGTGCCAAACTGTTGTTTGCCTCAAATAGTTATAATTTTGGATACTAAAAAGGTTTCATCATAAAAAACAACTTGTTACAACAACGACAAATTATAGTTTGTAGTAAAAAGGTGTAAGCTTTAGCGACAATTTTTTTTACTTATTTGTGACCTTTGTTTTTGTCACTAATAAATAAGCAATTAGTGACGATTATTTTATTGTCTCTAATCAACATCCGATTTAGTGACGATCATTGTTTTGTCACAATATATGCAATATTTAAATAGGGAAGATTTGTAAATGAATAATTAACTATTTTCTACGAATAAAAATAATATATAAAAATAATGTTATATGTGCTACACTTGTTTATGATTACAACACTACAAGAAAAAGGGTTAATAATGATCAACAGTAAGCGATGAGTTGAGAAGCTTGTCCATAAATGTACCCTTTTAGATACAACTTTCTATTGTGGTTGTTAATTCTTTGTTTTTTTAATAACTAGGGAAGATAATATGTTCTTTAAATTGGATAAAAAAAACTTGTCCCTAATACTCTCTATGGGGTCACTTATAAAAGATGAAAGGTAAAAACAAATAAAAATAGGGAAAAGAAAATTCACAAATAGCCATTATAATAAACTTAATTAGGCTCCTTATATATAGTTTGCATATTTACGGGTTGTAGCTATAGTTTAAGCTGCTATGGGCGACACTGCTTTTATAATTCACACCTCATTTGTATAATTCGTGGGTACTTTTGTATAATTCATCTGTATTTGTATAAACTGGTTAGTATCAATTGATTTGTATTTAATTTTGTACAAATTATTTTCGATTGATTAATTCGATTGATAATTGCAGTTTTGGTAGAATAAGTGTTTGTATAAATGCATGTCATGCTAGAATCTACTTTATTCTGCTCCTATTTGCTTGTGGTTTTCACTTTTGCTTTGAAATGGTCATTGGGTTCATTTGATGGCTAGGTATATTTGCAGGAATACCAACAGTTTTTAAGGTACGAGGGTTGTTCTTGATTTTGTTGAAACACCTTCAGACCTATCCGTGTGAGCCAAATGCAAAACTTTTTATCTTTACTTTTCATGAGCAATGAGAAATGTTTAGACGCAAAATTTTCAGTTGTTATTTATAATTTGTACAATACTCATTATAAAATAGACCACTACATTCTATTATGTTTTAGATATTTATGTATTATTTAATAATTGTTTTTTCTTAATAAAATTATAAATTAATGGAAACATAGTTAAATACAAATTGTAAATAGTGGCGCTTCGAATTTTAATGTCACATGCTGCTTGTGAGTAGTGACAATACTTTATCTTCAAAAATTTAACTTTAGGAGCGACTGCAGCGAGACGAACACATTTTTGTACTGAATATATGACATTTAGTGACAACATGAATCTTTTTCCCAGAATAGCCTAATTATTACCTACAAATTAACTTTGTATTTTATATCAATTCTGACTATTGCTAATTATGACATTTTTGGTGATAGTTTTGTTTTGTCGGTAATAGGATTATTTTTAGCGACGATACCATAATTTTCATCTACAAAATTGTATAAAAGAAAAATTGTCACTAATTTATACATTTAAGGACAAAAGAATTCGTAGGTAAAAGATAGTTTTTAGTGATGAAATAATGTTTGTTCAACTACGAAATACATATTACAAAGAGAGAAATGAATTCGTCAGTAATAAAACTACGAAACACTAAGTTGTCTCAATATACATTTAGTGACACATGCTTTAGGGACGAAAGATTGACGGATTTTTTGTTTCAAAAATGTTTTATTGACGAAATATGAATTTTAAGTGACAATATTATTCATCACTAATAATAAAATTTGTTGTAGTGATTTATGATATAGATGGGTCACTCCTTTCTAGATGTTGTTGATCATGCCCATACTATTGAGCAACTCTATCATGAGGCCCAAGAGGGCAGCAACAAGAGAGCTAGATATGAGGGTAGCTATAGTGAGTCCCATTCCAGGCCCAGAGATGCACGTGATAGGGTTGGAAAATGGTTTCAACAGGGTCAGTCTAGTCGGCCTTTTCAGGCATCATTGAAGAGTTCAGAGGGTGATCGGTATACCTGAAGTGAGGTTGGCTCTAGTTAGAGTCATGGGTTCCAAGCTTGTACTTCAGGGTGTGCTAGTCGTGCTTCTAGGAGAAGATCATCTAAAAGTTATTCTGACTGGGGTGAGTTAGGTCAGTGGACCAGAGATTTCCCTTTGCGTAGAAAGATTGCTCTAGTTGCAGAGCCTGCTTTACCAGCTTTACGAGTAGCACCTCTAACTAGAGGTCGAGGTAAGGGTCAAGACCATCGTGTTGGATAACGGGGTATGCAAGGTGGTCCCCCCGGGAGGCAGGTTAGGTGGTAGGACTAATGGCCAGGGCAGAGGTGGATCGGTCCATTTCTATGCAGCTCCAGCGAGGGCACATGCTGAGGCATCATATGATGTGATCACAAATACAATTCTTTTATGACATCAGCCCACCTTGATTTTATTTGATCCGGGCACTATATATTCTTATGTGTCTGTGTATCATGCTTCTAGTATGGGTATGAGTTATGAGCCTATGGTCATTCCTATGTGTGTGTCGACCTTTGTGGGTGAGGTTTTAGTAGCGGTTAGGTCTAACTTAAGCATACATAAGCATCAAATTGAAAGAAATGTTTAAAAATAGTTTATTGTATCTCAAAACTGTGCAGAATATATTGTGTATGAAACATAAGTTATAAATAAAACATTTGAAACTAAAAGACTCTCCAAAATGTCTATCTATGAAGCCTCTACACACGGCTCCTCCGAGGAACTACTACTAACAATTCATAAAATTGGAGTCCTCTAGGAGCAAGAAGGTCTTACTTAAAAGCTGACGAGTAGATGAAGTGATCTCAATGGACTCTTGTTGAGAATCCTAAGAACTAGTATCTGCATCATTAAAAGATGCATGTCGAATGACATCGGTACATTGAATGCACGAATATATAATATAGTTGAATAACAAATAAATGAATGAAAGAACTACAATAGATATAGATATATACTCAATTGAATGTTTTAAGAAATAAATGACTGAAATCATTAAAACTTTACAAAAGTACTTACTTATATCTGAAGTCAACATATTAAGTGATATAATGAAAATACACTGTTAACTCTATTTGGGAGATTCTCTAACTGACAACCATCACTATGAGCTACGTGATGCAACGCCTCGCCTACGCTTCCAGAACTGTCCTATACCTTGCCAGGGTATAGAACACCTCAAGTAAGTGGATCCACTAAGCTTTGTTCGAAGGCACTTAGGATTCACCTAAAAAGTATGATCATGTACCCATGTTTGCATATATGGTTTATGTGTAATGTAAGTTGTTTGAACTCATCCCCATATTGGTGATCAATACTACTCCCAGTAATATTTTCATTCTCAATGTTTAAAAACATACTCTTCCTCTAGTTTGAGATAATTGCTCAAACTATCCTCTTAAAAAAGGTAACTTCTCTTGAAATATATTTGAACTCATAACTCATTTAGAAATCAAAGTTTCTCTTTTATCAATGTAAAAACTAATATCTTTGGAAATCCTTAGTTCCCTTATACTCTTACTCAATTCATACAGGAAAACTTTTTCCCAAAAATATATCAAAATCATATTGTGATATGATCATTGATGACTCGGGAAATCATACAACATAAACATTGATGCTATATCTAGATACCTTACTGTTTAAACATTGATGACAGACTCGACTGTCATACTAATCATGTTTTACAGATTCTTTCTCAAAACTCATCTTTACTTTCTAAAAAACTCAGTTTAAAACTCAAATTTTGGATTTAAAAAGCTTTTCAAATTTTATAACTCAATTCATAGGGTTCATGCAAAATTATGGATATGAAGGACTCAACTCAGGGGTCTTAATAGGAATATGGAAACTCAGTACTCCGAAATCAAGAACGCAAGAACTCAAGAATATCAATACATAACATATAGTAATTCAATAATTAGGAATAGAATTTCAAAAAGAAATAGGAACTCGAGAACTCAAAATCAACTCATCTCAAGAATACTCAAATCTAGGGGTAGAGTCCTAGATTTCTCTTTTACTGATTTGAAAGTAGATGTAGGGCGTGAGACGAACTAGTCCAATACTATGATAGTCTTACATACCTAGAAGAACAAGGTTCTTGAAGAAACTTGAAGAAGAACGTGATTAGAAGCCTGGAAACCCTAGCTTGAAGGTAAACAACAAGAAAACATTTCCTGAGATTCTTGAATTAGTTTCTTGAAATCTCTATGGCAAAGAATTATGATTTTCATTAGTGATTCATAATTGTATGGATGAATTTGAGTTGGAAAAAATGAAATTCTTGGAGAAAGAATTATCTTAAAGAAGAATCTTGAATGGAGTCTTTTTCTTTGATTCTTCCTTAAGGTTTTGCCTTAGGGTTTGAGAGAGAAGAGAATGATTGATTAAGAGATGAAAATCATATTGTTTTGGGTCTATAATTAGTCAAGAAATTCGTGTAGAGTTTTTTTAGAGGTAAAAGGACAAAAATGACTATTTTTAATGTTTTCCTGTCGGCCAATTCGTCACTACACTGTATCAGGTTACTAAAATGGTCATAACATATTATTCAAAACTCGGATTGTTGCGAAATTGGTGGCGTTGGAAAGAATATTCAAATACTTTAATTAGATTTTTTATGGGCCATGTAGCTCTTTATATTCAAAGATATATGGTCGTTTGAAGTTGACCCAGGTAGAATCTTACATCAAAACTTAATCGGTAAGGAAACTTTCAACTCAACTTTGTACTTGGAGATTTTAGTGACCTTAATTGATATCCAAAATCATTTTCATAGTAAAGAGTTTACCTTTACAAATATGATCAATTAAAGAATTAGTCGATATGACCGTACGTGTAAATGAAGAATAGTTCGGATCTTAACTTAGAAATTTTTGGGGTGTTACAATTAATTAGTGTACTCAATGCCTAATTTTGTTTTATTCTTATGATATGTTGATGATTTGTAGCTATGAAGGAAAATGGATAAGGCAAGGATAGATGTTTGAAAGAAAGGCCAAAAATGCAAAAAAAGTGCAAACTATGCATTGTTGATCACCAAAAGAGAAAAGCGACTGCCTAGTGGGCATGACCTCGCCCAAAATGACAGTGCACAAAACTTGTGTCTATCAAAAAAGGTCGGCTAACATCAACAGTGAAGGGAATACGCCAAAGAAGAAAGGAGACCTTGTTGAACGTCACCAAAACTATCAATCTAGGGAGAAAAATGAATGCTTGAGAGACGAACCAATGTGGTAAGCAGTGATTTTTTGAATGTAAAAGGCAAACTCGAACGAGTTTGGCGATTAAGGTTCAAATACCTGAAGCCTAAAACATGAAAAGGCGAGTTGAAGTACAAGAGGAGATTCATCGAACGAGCTCGGAGAGCCTGACTTATTTCGCCAAATAAAACAGGCATTGCGATTTGAGCTAAATTTTGGGAAACTATAAATATCTTGAATGAGATAGTTTTGAAAATTAGAAAGATTAAGAAAAATTTTGAGTTTTGAGAGAACACTTGACTTTTGTGAAGAACATTTTCTAGCTTTTGAGGTTTGTCAACATTTCTGTTGAATTTGATAAATTGAAGTTAAATCCAAAGTAGGTTTACTTGTAATTGATTAATTTCATGTTACCCATAGTTGCAATCATGGAAGGTATATTTTTTTTGCTTTTTGTGATGGGTTGCTAAAACCCCAAGATCTAGGGGGTGCAATTATGGGGTTGGGTGTTGATTTAATGTAGTGTGTATTATGTTATGCTTCCTTTTGCAGATGTTAATACATTAATTTGGGCTAATTAGCATGGGGTTAATTTATTGGTTAAGGTTGCTAACTTAATTCCTACTTCTGATATCTGGTCGATGCTCAAAAGAGATTTATTAGTGTGGGTAGTTATCCAATACTAGAAATTTAGGTGTGATTTTTGTAACTTACTTAAAAATAGAGGTGGTGGGTCGGATCTATTTTCCCTAGTTTTGCATCAATGGAGAGAATAGAGTAAGGTATTGGATTGTTTAGATTATCATTTAGATGAGACCGAATGAAAATTCTATGCGATGATTCTTTGAGATCGAAAGATGATTAGAGTCATTGAAGATGACTTAGCCTGTTCATCACTATAGAGTATCACAATTACCCATATGTGACATCTATTTCCCATCCCCACACCCCTAGATTACTTGTTAGTGTCACGACCGAAGGTAGACCCTAGGTGTAACAAGACGTATACGGCCTTATGCCTCTATTTATAGTGTAACATAGAGGCATACAAAATGTTAGTTATAAACGTGTCATTAACATGAATATAATGGAGGAGGTTATGAAAGTGAAATGTTACAAGAAAAATGGTTATAAAGTTGGAGGTTATGGTTACCTTTATAATGGAGGAAAGTAATGGAAATAATGACTGAGGGTAACTTCTTGGTGTAGTGGACATCCACACTATAATATTTTATAACAATCCCCCTTGGAAGTCCATAGATAATATGCTTCGTTAAAACCTTACTAACAAAAAACCCTGTGGGAAAAAAATCCTAGTGAAGGAAAAAGAGTACACATATCTTTTAATACGCTTTGAATTTTGCCTCGTTAAAAACCTTATCAGGAAAACCCAATTGGGATAAAACCACGGTTAAGGAAAAGAGTACAACGCATATTTTTCTCCCCCGATAAAAACTTTACTTGATATCTCGGAGACGATGCATTTCAATCTTATATAACAACTTCTCAAATATTGATGTTCCCAATCCTTAGTGAATAAGTTTACAATATTATCACTTGAATGGGTCTTTGAACATCTATCTCACCATTTTGTGTAACATCATGAGTGGAAAAGACTATTGGTGAAATATGGTTTGTTCAATCTCCTTTGATTGTATCATCCTTTCAATTGAGCTATATATTATTTTCGTATATGGTGGCTGGAATATCCTTTTCAAAAGAAAATAACATATTTTTCGAATATGATATATCATGATTCCAATCAAATACACTCCCGACTTATTTAATAGATCAATATTCTTTCTGCATGATTTGAAGAAGTGGTTACTAATGTGATTCTTTAAATGCCAAGATATTGTTGTGTCTCCATATGTAAATAAATAGTCCTTTTGCGATCGAGTTTTATGCAGATCAACTAAATATTATGCATCTACATAATCAAATCATTTCTGACTCGGAGATTGATCATTTCAATTTTATTGAAGCTCATCTTTTCTTCTGAAAGAAAATCACACATCTTCTATGTGTTGAGTAACTTGCTTTGTTAGTTTCTTGTCATAACTTGAATGATAATATGACAATCCTTTCACATAATTTTCATTATGTATATCAAATAATCTTCTAGCATTTGCATAACCAACAATATATAAGGGCACCAATTGGACTAATACAAGGCATTTTAAATCATTTGCATGAGATAAAAAAGATTCTTTCTGTCACGACCCGATTTATCAAGTCATGATGGCACCTACTATAACCCACCAGCAGGTAAGCCAACCCGTAACCCGGAACAACAAGTAATGGGTCTGAGGGTAAAAATTCAACAAGAGCAGGCAAATAACAATATAACCATGCGGAAGCAAACCAAAAACATATCTACAAATAAAGATCCCTCCCAGAACCTGGAAGTCACTAGTACAGAGCTACTACAA
>JAJOOO010008147.1:0-23229 GCA_029582685.1 Solanum piurae | reverse complement strand
GCCGGACCAAGGAGGTAATCAACAAGAAAAGAATTATCAACATAGATTTAGTGTGATACTATCTAATAGGCTAGTGTCGATTGGTGCGAAGTAATAACTAAGCCAAACATCGATTATGATGTCTAATATGACCTAAAGGTAAAGGTTAGTAAATTATACACACGTAGCCGGACCAAGGTGCAGAGTGAAATTCTCTAGATGCCGGACCAAGGAATTAGAGATACCTAACTTATCACTTTGCATGTAATACACTAGGAGAGGATTGTTATTACTAATATTACTGCGTTATGAGCTTGTGGGGAATATGTATCCCCTAGTTATTTCTCTCATCTTGATAACAACCAAAATTGACTTTTGATTACTGATTACTTATTGAATTCATACAATTTGTTTCACAACCCCCCCCCCTTTAATTACTTGTTTTGTTTTTGGAAGTAATTTGACTAATTGAATATAATTGTTGGTTAAAGTAAAGTCTAAACCATTTTCCTCATGGGATCAACCCCAACCTACAAGTTGGGTTCTTTACTTGATAACGATCGTTTATGCTTCTTTAAAGAGGTGTAATTTGAGCGTATCAAATTTTGGCGCCGCTGCCGGGGAAATTTTGGCTTTTAGATTTATTTTAACTACATTATTGAACGTTAGTCAAATATATCAGGATTTTACTTTTTGTTTTTGTTTTTTGTCTCTCTCAGGTTTCGACTCCCTTAATTTGGATGATATCTTTATTCAATAACTTTTATTCGTATGACTAATTTGACCATTTTCATACTTCCCAATAGAATCTGAAACACGTACCTCTCCCTGTGTGATTCGACTCCAACTCATTTAGTTAGGTTTTATACTAACTAACGATCGTTGACAATTAGAATCAGATGAAGTATCCTTGAAACGTTAATCAGTCATGAAAAAATTGGTATCAGAGCACAATGTTTAGAATGGTTCTAGGATGTCTCAAACCACGTCAAGTAGAGTCTTGTTCATGAGTGTGAAGCGCGCCATGATTAACGTTTTAATAACACCCCATCCAATTCTAGGTGTCAATGATTGTAAATCAGTATATAACCCAACTAAATGAGTTGGGATCGAATCCCACATGAAGCGGTACGTGTTCCAGATTCAATTGGGAAGTATAAATGTGGTCAACCATAGGAATAATAATTATCGAATAAAGACATCATTCAAATCAAGGGGTGACACCAATGTCAAATAGGGGTTTTGGTTTTGATTATCAGCTAAAAGAAATCACAAACACTAGGAATTAACAGTAATGAGACAGATTCTTTGAATGTGGTCAACTATATAAAAATATACACATGTGGGTAATTGCAACTATTAGTAAATAGCTAGATATTAGTGAGTAGGCTAGGCTTTAAGGGAGGTAATTTTCTCTCGAACAATTACCCCGAATCAAGTGATTTCTCTCGAACATCAACAAACATGAAAATTAAGAGCAACCCACACATTAATCCATTCACTCTTTCGAGCTAAATGTGTGGGATTGGGTTTAGGATTTAATCTCTCGAGCTAAACCCAGATCAACCCAATACACAAAAACCATCAATCAAAAATCTTAGTTCTTAAACCTCTCTCTAGAGCAAGCAAGAACACAAACATAGAACTGCATTTGCAACTACAATTCTTAAGTTAAACCACAATTAATGATTGAACTCACTTTTAAATAGCATTTAAACTAACAATTAGCAATAGCCATAAGCTAAATAAGCCAATAATCACATAATCACACCCTAAGAATTTGGAGTTTTAGATAGACATTATAAAAGGGTAAAAATAGTTACCGAATTAATTATTCATCAACTGGATAAGAGTGATTTTGTCTTTACAATGCTCTAATTTGATGAATCTTAAAGACCCACTTCCAGTTTCTCAAAAGTGAATTTCTTTAATCCCTCCAAATTAAAGAAAAAACTAGAGAATACAGTCTCCAACGATCAAAACTTAATAATAATGTCTTAAAATAAAAAATCTCCTAAACTGAATGTTCAAAAACACATTTATAGTCGCCAAAACTGTGTTGCAAGGAGTCAATCGGCGAAGTAAGTCGGGCTTGCCGAACCCTCGGCGAGCCGCCCTTTACTCTACTCCATCTCCTTTTTCCTTATCATTCAACATCCTTGGGTTCTGCAACTTTAGGCGATCTATCACTACATCATGGAACAACTCGGTGATCCAACGACTGCTCTTTTCTATCGCCGACTTAGTTTATTTCCTCATGACTTGGCACAGTAGAACTTTAGGCGGTCATATAGCCATTTGGCAATTTTCCAAGTGACCTTGGCGATGATCAAGCTTGCCTTTCTTCAATCTTTCAGTTTGTTTTGTTCCTTTTTGCATGTTAGTGTCCTTGCTTTGTTCCTCAATCCATGTATCTTGAAATCAAGGATTTTTCATTCGTTCTGCCCCAAATCAAGCATTTGAGGAAACTAAATATATATAAACAAAACCCTAAATGAGTCCAAATCTCACACTCATCACCCCACATTTATGAATGACAGACTATTATATATTTGGGAAACTTCACTTCTTCATTACTCTAAGTTGTGCCATAAAGTTTAACTCTATGAGGTCTTCCTCCTAATTTGTTCCCAATGGTATACATGATATGGCTACTACAAGGGCTAATGCTAGAAGGAATAAGGAAGACAATGTGGATCAAGAAGTTCTTCCCCAAGTTCCTCCACAAGCTCCAATTGAACCTTTGGCTGAGGATGTGACTAATGCAGAATTTAGGTCCACTTTCCAAGTGTTGGCTCAACCCGTGACGGCCCAAGCCAATAGAGAGGTAGTAGCCTTTGTGAAACCAAATGTGGGTACGACAGCTTCAATAGTGAAGGAATTTACGAGGATGAATCTTCTGGCGTTTATGGGACAAAGATTGAGGAAGATCCTCAAGAGTTTATAGATGAGGTCGATAAGGTGTTAGACATTATGGGAGTTACTTCAGAGGAGAATGTAGAATTGGCCACTTACCAACTCAAAAGGGTTGCTCAAGTTTGTTTTAATCAATGGAGAGAGGCTATACCGGTAGGAATGGCTCCCATAGAATGGGAAAGGTTCAAAACCTCTTTTCTTGATAGGTTCTTCCCATTAGAGATGAGAGAGTCTTTGGTTCATGAGTTAATTAACCTTAAGGAAGGTAATATGAATGGTAATGAATATGCATTGAGGTTTACTCAATTGTCTAAGTATGCTCCATCCTTAGTGGCCGACTCTAGGTCGAGAATGAGTAAGTTTGTGTCAAGAGTGTCCAATTTAGTAGTGAAACAATGTCGTACCGCTATGCTCATTGGTGACATGGATATTGCTCGTCTTATGACTCATTCCCAACAATTCGAAGAGGAGAAACTAAAAGGGAGAGCTAGGGATAAAAAGAGGTCTAGAAATTATGATGGTGACTTCCTGATGTTTGTGTAATCAAGGACACAACTTCCGATGCAAGTGTCTACGATCGTGCAATAGTATAATAACCCAACCAAGGGTTGGGATCATTCCCAAGGAAGTGGTTTTGAGAATTAATAGAAAAATAAAATTTATTTCTAACTAGTCGTAGCTAAAGACATTAACGATTGAAAACATTGTAAATTAAAAGGGACACAAGAGTGCCAATTAACAATGGGGTTTTGTCAGTAGTAAGTAAAAAACAACAAAATAAACAATGATTTCTAAGTAATGAGAGGGGATCCTTGGGATGTGAAGAAAATACGGGTTAAGATAGATTATTGGGTACATGTTTTCGATAGAAGATTCATAGAATAATTGTGACCAGGCTAAACTTTAAGGGGGATAAGCTCTCTCTCTCTCTCGAGCAACTTACCCCGTTTCAAATGAGTTCCTCTCGGACACCCACTTGCCGCATGAAGACCAGCCTATGCCTTAACCCACTCACTCTCTCGAGCTGAGTGTGTGGACATTGGACTAGGGTTCACTCTCTCGAGTAGAACCTCATATCGACCCACTCACACTGGCCATCAATCTAGTGGTTTTAGTTTTACGACCTCTCTCTCGAGCAAGCCAAAAACACATAAATAAACTTGTATTTTCAACTATAAATTCATTAAATTCATCCACAACCACTAAACGAAATCACATTTAAACTACGAATAGACTATCAACAAGCAAGACCCAATAATTATCTTAACCCATATTCGCTAAATTATACCCCAAGAATTGGGAGTTTTAGCCACACATCAAGAGATAGAAATTTATACCTAAATGAGCTTGTATTCAAATGGGTATGAAGATTTAAGTCTTGTTATAGGCCATGAATGAAGAATCCAAGAGACCCAAGTCCAAATCTTGAAGATGAAACCCTTTGGATCTTCAAGTCTTCAAAACCCTCTCAAGCTTAGAGCAAAAGTATCAAAAAATACTAATCTATATGAAAATTATAATAATTGTTCGACTCTTAAATATATAACTCTAACTAATATTTATAGTTTTCACAGATCTGTTCTGCAGCGGATCATTCAGCGTCGTTAGTCGGAATCACCGATCAACTCAGCGATTCGCCTTTTGGTGTAGTTCCGTCTTGCACCATCCTTCAGCATCGTCGTGCTCTGGGTCATTAGGCAACATGGTACTGCTTCACAGAATCTCTCGGTGATACACCGACTTCTCCCTTTTTCCGCCGACTTGATCCTTTGCTTTAGGGCTCAGCACACTGGAACAAATGGTAAAGTAAGACCTTTCGGCGATCCTCAAGCCTTAATTTCTTCGTTCTTTTCAGCCTTTTCGTTCCTTTTTGCGACATAGTGTCCATGCTTTCCTTCAAACTTCAAATACCTGAAAATTAAGGGTTTTCATCAGATATTGAGATAAAATAAGCATTTGAGGACACAATTTCTATTAAAATATAGCCCTAAATGAGTCCAATTTGTGGACTCATCAACATCCCCAACGAAAACGTTTGCTTGTCCTCAAGCAAACTCAAATTCAGCCGTTCAAAAAGGGTGTCTCGAATAGTGCTACACAAGACTCAATCATGAATGCACACAACAAGACTCAATCTACTTATGCAAAGATCAATTGTGTACTCACAGATTCAAGTTGTAACTCACCAATATCAAAGAATCTTGTGCTAACAATACTTGCTTCAAATGAAAGTTCAAGCTCAACCAAAGTGTTCAAATGCCCTCACACTAGGAATGATTCCATTTCACACAATGATTCGCAGTTTAAATCTTTGGAATCAGATGCAATGCTCACACTCACAAAGAAGAACACAATGCATGCTTTCACCCATAGGTTTGCCCGTATTTTCCAATTAACATTTGTTTCAGCTCACTCAAGATCAAAAAGGTCTTTTCAAGGCGTGTAATGGGTCTGAGTGCAAAGGTACGGTCATTTAGGCCTAGTGACTTTCATCCTCATGAAATGTGGTGCTCACAACACTTCCTTTCCTTTTCCTTCATCATTATCTTTAGTGCTCATAAGTCATCCTATTATTCACTTTCCATGGATTGTTTGGGAACCCCATCTCTTTTGTACTTTATTCCACGACTTTATTTTTCATTCTTTTTTCTTTTCTTCCTCTTTTTCTCTTTCTCTTTTTTTTGTTATATGGAAGGGTTCCATTTTTCTCAACACCATGGGTTAAAGGAGACTTTCCTTGCACTTCTTGACTTGCCCTTATCTTTTCACCACTCCCCCAACTTAGGCTTTTGACCTAAGTTGGCTATTCAATTAACCACATTTCAAGAGGATTATAGGTAGTGGATAAAGAAAGGTTATGATTTCATCAAGTTTCTTCCAAAGAAAGGTAAGGCTCAAGGTGTGTTCAAAAGCGGTTCACACACTCACAAGGTAGGTCACAAAAGAGGTATATGTCAAATTGGCTCACACTCTTAGAAGTTGCCTAAGATCATATCAAGAGATAGCATCACTCAGTTGACCGGACCAACGGGGAAAATTCTAGGATCTATCATGCATGGTTCAAAGTAATCTCATCACACTTGGCATTGATACTACAGTCAAACAAGACTCCACACATTCGCTAGTGTGCATTGATCATCACAAGAGACTCAATTCTATACTAGGCTAGTCATAACGAGATGCAAAGAGCTCACATATTTTCTATGCACCTTCATTTGGCCTCATCGTAGCCGTACACTCATGTTCGTTCAATTGTAAGCACTATTCAAGTCATCTGTATTGATCAGAACCAAGACTTAAAGTTAGCAACAGAACAACCACATTCAACACACGAGAGGTGGCAAATATTTCCGGACAGGTCAAAAAAATCATTTTGCAATTAAAAACAAAAGGAGCCACAAGCTTAAACATCCACAAAAATGCAGTATTAACACAATTTAAAAAGAACAACCCAAATATAAACAAAACATAACTATCAACACAAAAGGGGTGGACCTCACCCCACCACAATTAAAAAGCATTTGTCCTCAGATGCACATGACAAAATATCCAAATTGACAATTAAAGAAAAATAGAGAAGGAGGTAAATAAGGGATCTTGTCTAAGTTGTCGCTCCATCTGTCTGGGCATCAGTGCCCTGAGTGTTGTCATTCTGCTTCTGGTTCTCTTTTTCTTTTCACTCTGGTTTAGCTTTTGTAGGGATATTAGCCTCGATCATATTTTCCAACTCGTGAGATGCCACAAAGGCGTGTATCGCATTGTTGGACCCTCGAGCCCACGAAGGGACGTTAGGGTCGATGGACGTCCTCCTCCTCAAACTGGCTGTCTTGTTCTCGCTCTTTGCAGTCCTTATGAACTTTTGTTCTCTTATGTGTCTGGGTGGCATGTTTCTTCCTGCAACTTTTGGTCTGGCCATGTCTGAAAAGTCTTGAGATAATGTTAGAACATATTTGACAACCAAATCAAAGACATTCAGCTGCAGAAAGACTAGATAGTCCATTCAGCGTGCCGCCGAATACATTCAGCGAGCCGCATACAATCCGCTGAATGTCACAATGCATAAGGAGTTAGGGGTGCAGACAAAGGGCGAATAAGAAGACTTTCAGCGAGTCGCCGACTGCTATTGGCGACCTCATACTTCTCGTCGAAAGTTACAGATGCCATAATAAATACAGCATGATAATAAGGGCGAGATAGGGTAATTAGGCGAACTGCGAAATAGTTCGACGAGCCCGTCGCTGCTCACTGAATGACCCAACGTTCCTACTTTTGACGCCACTTCACAAAATCAGCCCCGCAACCCCTGAAAACGCAATTTAAACACAAAAAACATGAATTCGACTGGGACCCATAACATACGAATACCACCCATCACTCATTAACTCCACTCGATGCATTGGAGAACAAGATTTCACAGTTTAGGCAATAACAACAGGGTTATCGAAGAAAATTTTACACATAAATAATTAAACACAATCAGGAAGGTTCAACAGATTTCAACAAGGTCACACATTTGCAAATGAGTACAATTTTGACAAGATAGTTATGGTGTTCAGGCCACTAACCTTTTGTGCTGATCAAATGGATATTGAGATGCTAGGATGCATTGTAATCCGACTCCAAGCACAAATCAATCAACCAAAATACTTCAAAAATGCAAGTAATATAAAACTAGAGTGCATGTGTGACTTTTGAAAGGTGAAAAAGTGAAGGAAAGTGAATGAATTTGAAACATTTAAACCTTTGGCTGAAAGAGCATCTAGTTTTTGTCCATTCTGCGATATTAGTTCTGATTTCCAAACCTCTTGGCTAGTCTCAAGTGAGCACATGACTCGTCGAGTTTTTACAGGACCTTCAGTCAGCGTGAGGGTCCAAACGGTGGTCTTTCTCGAAATCGCCGATATAGTTGGAGACTCGGCAATAGCTTCTTGATCCCGCCAAGTTTTACAGACCACAACACTATTGGTTTTGGGCCTACCGGTGGTCTAGGTCAGAGTCGCCGAACCAATCGGTGACTCGCAGACTAGTCCTTTAGTTCGCCAATCTGTGTTTGTCGTTCAATCTTCACACTTTCACCTGCGCAATCAACGCACCATTATTCTTATAACAAACTTAAAGTATTAAAATTGTTTTGGGTTGACTCCCAAATAGCACCTTAGTTAACTTTGTGGCACAACCCAAGTCAACAACTATTCTTTATCCTCAAAGTCATCCATGATATGGTTAGTTGAGTCCTCTGTGAATGGTGGATAGCGACCTGTCATCAAATCAGTGATCTGAGCATCCTGCAGCTGAATACTCATGGAGTTTGAGGCAGACGTTTCATTCAGCATTTCAATGTTGTCCTTCATCTCATTCAACTTCTTGTCTTGTTCTTCAAGTTTTTGTTGAATGAGTGAAAGGGCATCGTCCGTTTGCACATCCTCGTGCTTCTTCCCGTGTCTACATTCTCGAATGAAGAAGCTCTTTTTCTTTTCCATGGCTTGTGCTTCCAACCCCATGACTCATTTGGATAGAACGTCTACTTGATCTACTAGTGCATCCCATTCGTATTTCTTCAGGAGCTCCTTGTTGGTTTCAAACATAGCATCAAGGAGTGTTGTGACAATTTTGTATGGCTAGTGGAGCATACCGCCTCAAAAATTTGATCGACTATACTCCTATTTTTAGGTCCAAGACCCTGATAGAAGCACTCCAACATTGTCTTGTCAGACATTCCATGAGATGGGCAGGGTTGTAGCACTGATTGAAACTTCAGCCACATTTCTTTAATTGTCTCATTCCCTGCTTGTTTGAACGTCAAGAGGTTGTCCCTGAGGTTCAATAGTTTCAGGAGGGGATGGTCCGTTTGGTACCTCTAATGATCATCCATTCTTAATTCTCTGCTTTGATATTCCAAACAAGCAAAATGAAACTACAATTTAGATTAGTAAAGCTAAACCTAAGAAGAATTAAAAAATTTACTTTACTAAGAATTCTCAAGTAACACCACTCCCCAGCAGCGGCGCCATTTTATTGTTTGCGTAATCAAGGACACAAATTTCGATGCAAGTGTCTACGATCGTGCAATACTATAATAACTCAACCAAAGGTTGGGATCGTTCCCAAGGGAGTAGTTTTGAGAATTAATAGAAAAATAAAATTTAGTTCTAACTAGTCGTAGCTAATGACATTAACGATTGAAAATATTGTAAATTAAAGGGGACACAAGAGTGTCAATTAAAATTGGGGTTTTGTCACTAGTAAGTAAAAAATAGCAAAATAAACAACGATTTGTAAGTAATGATAGGGGATCCTTGGGATGTGACGAGAATACGGGTTAAGCTATATTATTGGATGCATGCTTTCGATAGAAGAGTAATAGAATAATTGTGACAAGGCTAAACTTTAATGGGGATAAGCTCTCTCTCGAGCAACTTACCCCGTTTCAAATGAGTTCCTCTCGGACACCTACTTACCGCATGAAGACCAGCCTACGCCTTAACCCACTCACTCTTTCGAGATGAGTGTGTGAACTTGGGACTAGGGTTCACTCTCTCGAGCTGAACCTCATGTCGACCCACTCACACTTGCCATCAATCTAGTGGTCTTAGTTTTACGACCTCTCTCTCGAGCAAGCCGAAAACACATATATAAACTTGTATTTGCAACTACAAATTCATTAATTTCATCCACAACCACTAAATGGAATCACATTTAAACTACGAATATACTATCAACAAACAATACCCAACAATTATCTTAACACATATTCGCTAAATCACACCCCAAGAATTAGGGTTTTTAGACACACATCAAGAGATAGAAATTTATACCTAAATGATCTTGCATTCAAATGGGTATGAAAATTTAAGTCTTGTTATAGGCCAAGAATGAAAATCCAAGAGACCCAAGTCCAAATCTTGAAGATGAAACCCTTTGGATTTTCAAGTCTTCAAAACCCTCTCAAGCTTAGAGCAAAAGTATCAAAAAGTACTATTCTATATGAAAATTATAATATTTGTTCGACTCTTAAAACTATAACTCTAACTAGTATTTACAGTTTTCACAGATCTGTGCTACAGCGGATCATTCGACGTCGTTAGTCGAAATCGCCGATCAACTTGGCGATTCACCTTTTGGTTTAGTTCATCGTCGTCCTGCACTATACTTCAGCATCATTGTGCTCTGGGTCATTGGGCAACACGGTACTGCTTGACGGAACTTCTCAGTGATATGCCGACTGCTCATTTTTTCCACCGACTTGATCCTTTCTTTCAGGGCTCAGCACACTGGAACAAACAACGAAGTAAGAAATTTCAGCAACTCTCCAAGTGGACTCGACGATACTCAAGCCTTCATTTCTTCATTGTTTTCAGCCTTTTCGTTCCTTTTTGCGACATAGTGTCCATGCTTTCCTTCAAACTTCAAATACCTGAAACTTAACGGTTTTCATCAGATATTGAGATAAAATAAGCATTTGAGGACACAATTTCTATTAAAATATAGCCCTAAATGAGTCCAATTTGTGGATTCATCACTTCCCTAATGTAAGGTTTGATGGACATGGTCGCCCTAAGTATCGACATAGGTTTTTCAGACATGATTCCTCCAATGCTCCTAAGTATAGTGCAGATAGGGTGTCTAACCCTAAACCTCAAGGAATTAGTAATGAATCCCTATGGCCTAATTGTTCTAGATATGGAAGGAGACATGAGGGTAGGTATTTAGCCGTATAGAGGGTTTCTTTAGTTGTGATTAAAGTGGCCACAAGATGAGAAATTGCCCGAAGATAAAGGCTAAGGGAAGAGAGGGTAAACAAGTTGCTCCTAGTGGTTTGGATGGGAATACTCCAAAAAAGAATAGGTTTTATTCTCTCCATGATAGAGGTGAACAAGATTGTCCTCTGGATGTGACTATCGGTATGTGTTTTATGCTTTATTAGATTCCGGTATTGCTTGTTTTTTGGGGCTCAATAAGCCAGAATTTGATGTTGTCTTTAGTATGAATGGTCTGCATTATTGTTATGTTTTATTGATTGTAGAACCCAACTTGGTTATAATGAGTTTTAGGGTATGTTGAAAATATTTGATGAGTAGGGTGTTTAGATAATACCTTGATGGGATAAGTTAGTAGACTCCTCTAATGAGTAGTAGAATAGTTCAACATGGTTTGGAATCAACTTGTGTGAGGGATGTGAAAGTTTAGTGATGACTTGACCTGACCATAGAATTAAAAGGAATGGTTCTTAGAAAGTTTGTATAGGCTTACTCCCAAGTTGGAGATTGTGTGCTTAGATAGAAAGGTCGTTGAGTGTTCCTAATGTTCATAATTTGGGTTTACTTGAATAACTTATCTTTAGGTGCAAGGAGTTTGGGATGTTTAGTCCCCGTTTTGTAGGCTCATATGAGATCTTACACCGGAAAGTTAAGAAATAGAAGAACAAGGAAGTTGTTTCCATGAAAGTGTTAAGGAGTGATCTTTTAGTGAGGATTTTAGTTGAGGGTTCTACTTGGGAGGCCGAGGCCCATAAGATGTCCCGATATCCTCATCCTTTTTCTTTCTATTCCTACTTTAACTTGAGATGATGATTTCCTCTTGGTTTGCTCCTTGTATGATGTGATATGTGTTTTAGATGTTCCCATGATTTCTTTATCTTATTCATGTTCATGAAAAACCTATATTTAGAAAGAAAATGAGTTTGCATGAATGATTTTCCTCATGTTGTTATGTAGTGATGAGTTGCCTACAGACTTCATGAGATGAGCTGTCAAACATGCCTTAGCTTGGAGTTGAGAGATTTCTTCTTGAATATATGTTATGATTATAGATTCCACATAGGATCCATGAGGTTGTGTTGAGCATGCTTTTTAGCTTGGAGATGGTAGTTCCTCCTTGAACATGAGAAATGTTAGAATTCCATGCATTTTGGGTTGTTAGATGTAGTTCCTACCTTCCATGTGATGCATTGAGCATGTTTAGCTTAGAGTTGAAGATTCCTTATTGGTTGTGTGCATTTAGATGTGTTGCATGCATGATGGGTTGCTAGTCTTAGGTTGTCTCCCTTAAGAAGTGCCTAGAATGCCATTCGAGGACGAATGTTCCCAGGGGGAGATATTGTAATCCCTCCGTATCCGAAAGAGGGAACTTAGCAACTTTTAGAAATTCCATTTGTCACCGAAGAGGGGCCAACCATGCCCCGTTGTTAGACCCACGCTCTGTGAGTGGGTCTCGTGGATGAGCACCCTGAAAATCTTCCTAAGGCAGTAACCACAGGCAGGAACCACACCCCATGGATGGGTCCATGACCTGTGGTTGGGCTTCATAGGCCCATGGCTCAAGTTTAAGATTCACTCAACTCAGACCACGTTTAACTAGGACAGACAGTATGTCCATCCACGACCCCTCAACGTGATCTCAGCCTGGGTGATTAACATTTCAAGTATACCTCATCCAATTCTATATGCAAACGATCGTTAGTAAGTATAAAACCCAACAAAGAGTTGGGGTTGAACCCACAAGGAGTGGTACGTGTTCAAATTCAACTATGAAGAACAAACGTGATCTAATTAGTTATAGGAATAGAAATTTTCGAAAATAACAAGTAAGCAATTCTAAAGGGTGACAACGAATGTCTAATAGGGGGTTTTGGTTTGCAAATATCAGCTACAACGCAATCAAACAATAGAAAATAACAATAAAGAGATGAATTCTTGGGATATGATTGACTATAGGAAAATTTCGCTATATGGGTAATTGAAACTACTGATAGATAGCTCAATATTAGTGGGTCGACTGGACTGTGATGGAAATAGTTTTCTCTCAAACAACTATCATGTTTCAAGTGATTTCTCTCAAATATGAACAAGCTTAACAAATAAGAACATCCCACAACCTTAATACATCCTCTCTATCGAGCAAGATGGGTAGGATCAAATTTAGGATTCACTCTTTCGAGCTGAACCTATGTCAACCTAATATCTACAAATCATTAATCAAGACCTTTGGTTCTAAAACTTCTCTCTCAATCAAGCTAAGAACTCAAAATTCGAATTGCAATTGTAAGTACAATTCATAGATTTAAAACACAGCTAATGATTAAACCCACTTCAGCAAATCATTAAAATATGTAATTACCAATACCCATAAGTTAATTCAGCCCATAATCACATAATCACACCCCGAGAATTGGGGTTTTAGCTACACATTATAAAAAATTAAGAATAATTATCAACTAAATTAGCCATCGGCTGGGTAATAGTCTTCAACCTTTTACAATGTTCCAAGAATGGTGAAATTCAAAAACCCCCAAATCCAAATTTATGTGAAAAATACTTAAAAGTTTGAAAATTCTACAAGAACAATGCTCTTTTGTTCTGACTAAGAGTTCCTCAACATTTTTCTCAATACCTTCTCTGTCCTCAAAAGATCAATCAATACTGATTCAAGAGTTAGCTTTTTGGGGCAATTCGGCGGTAAAAGTCGGGCTTCTCTCATTGATCAGTGACTCGCCTAATAGTTTAGGTGAGGGATCCAAGCTTGCCTACAGTTCTAGGGAGCTACAGAGAGCTTCCACATTTGTGAGCTGGAGGTCACTTGGGCGACTGACTGAGCCCATTAAGCGAGCACGACCCAACTCGCCCTTTATCCTTTTTTGGCCACTTTTTTTCCTCCTATGTAATAATAGCCTAAAACTATAAATAGCTAATTTGGGTCTTCTTTTTAGGTAGATTATTTGTGATTTGTATGATTGATCAATAGGATCTCCTTTTAGAGACTTGAGAGCTTGGTGAAGCTTCTATTGAGCTTTGTTTAGAAACAGGGGTTTCTTGGAGATTCAATTTCCTTGAGGTCTTCGTTAGAGATTCGGTGCTTTATTCGAATTAGGCAATTGGGATCTTTAGGTTTAATATACCTTTAGGTTTTTTTTTATTTCCTTTTCTTGTGTCAATCTATTTATCTTGATTAGGTGCTTGTTCAGGGATTGTAACCAGAGGTTTTAGGATTTAATACATCATTTAGTTGCCAATTGTTCCTTCTATTGTATCACTTCTTGTATCTTTATTTCTTATCTTCAATTTACGCAATTGTATCTGTAATACATGGCGAGAATTACATCAAGTAATGTCAATTAGGGGGATTACAGTGATCAATTAACGACTATGAACACATGGGGTAATCAAGTAGAGATGGATCCTTGGGGATGTGATCGATTGAACACCAATTTCCCTAGATCGGTGACTAACATTTACTAAAAGTCATTGAATGTTAGTGGGTAGGCTAGTCTTTAGGTGTAATATCTGTTTCTCAACCAAATATCATGAATAAAGCAAGTTCTCTCGAACCTCGATAAGCATAACAAAGAGAAACAACCCTATACCTCAATTAATCTACTCTATCAAGCTAGATTAATAGAATTGAGTTTAGACCCACTTTCTAAAGCTAAGTTCACAATAACCCAATCACTAAAATTATCAATTAATAGTTTTAACTCTAAAACCTCTTTCTCAAGCAAGCTTAGAGTACTATGCTAGAATTTCATTTGCAACTACAGTTAATCAATTAAAACTCAACTACTAATTGAACCCACTTCAAATCAACAATTAAATCATGAAATACTAACACCCATAAGGTAATATAAGCATTAAATTTCATAATCACACCACAGAGAATGGGGGGTTTTAGCTACACATATCAAAGAGCAAGAAATACTTACCAACTAAAATTTCCATTAGCTTGGGTAACAATCCATAAGTCTTCTAAGTGCTTGAAATAACTAACTAAAAAATTAAACCCTCAAAATCTACTCAAAAACTTCAATAATAGTTTTAGGTATCAAAAACCCAATGTAGGAACTCTCAAAAACTCAAAACTATCACCCAAAAACTTCATAAATCAGGATCTTTCTTTTAAAAATCGCATTTATACTATTCTAGATTTCCAGTTTCGGAGCCACTCGAAAAAAAAAAGTGGAGCCTCACCCACCAATTCGGTGATTCGCCGAGTGCTCCCCTCCATTACCTTCTTGAATTGGCTTTTGCCCACTTTCATTCTATGACTTTTGGCGAACAAAACTTTCTTTGTCGATCCAGTCGGCGGTTTACCGAATCACCTTTTCAATCACCGATTTGTCTTTGTCCAAGGGGTGGCCTGCTGGAACTTTTGGCAAGCTGAAGAGCTACTCAGCGAGTCACCGAGTGTCATTGGCGATCATCAGTCTTTTATTTCTTAAGCTTTTTCATCTTTTTTGCTCCTTTTTGCCCAGTAATGTCCTGGCCTTGCTCTTTTGCCTTTATTGCTGCAAATTAGCATTTAAACATCATTTTAGAGCATACAATAGCCATTGAGGACACTAAACCTCTAGATCTTAAGCCTTAAATGAGTCGAAATCCCCGTCTCATCAACCTTATCTGATTATGACGAGAAATCACAAAGCTTGTTGTTGGAAAATACATTAATTCATATTAGTAGTTTGAGGAGTAATAATGTAGCTTTTAATAGTAAACACATAATGGAGTACTTGGTCAATTGATGGAGTCGGGAAAATATAGTTAGCTTCATTAGAGATCATACACTATCACTACATGTCCTTTTAAGGAGTGGTACTTTGGAAACTACTTTGTTGGTTACTGCACAAGTTAAAGATTTTACACCAAAGAATATGAAATAACATAGCCTTTCATACCTTGATGCACAACTTGTTTATTACAATGAATTAACCTCTATCCTTTTAGATTGTTAATCTACAATGAAATAAGTAAAACTAGTACAAGTACCTGATCAACACATTTTTGCTACTTAACCACACCAAAATGGTAGCTGGGCAGTAGGCTTAAAATTTATCATATAAAGGGCATTATTTTAACTACTCTCCTCGAATTACATAAACATACCATAGAATTTCTGATACTATCCCCCGAAACAACATTGACTGCATTACACTAACTAAACAACATACAAAGTGTAGTAAGAAGTAAGCCTACGCAACATTCAGTTCAGTGGTGTATCACTACATCCTCCTTCTATAATTCAATACAAGTATCCACAATATCAACCATGCGGATTAAACATATACACATAAAACAACCCCAAATATTCTTTATAATAACAACCAAATATGGAACTCACATTCCCTGGATTTCTTAGTGATACCACACCGATAATTCTTTACTCTATCTAATATATAAGAAGGACAAAAATGGAGCAGTCACCTTACCTCAATTTCTGCAACTTCTCCGTTAAACTTGAACTCTTCAAGAACTTCAACTTCCCTTAACACTTAAACCAAAGAAGAAGAGAAAAGTCTGGTAATAACCATGAAAAATGAGTAGTATCGTGTGGAAACATTATGCCTTGTACTTATACTGAAGCATAAATAACATGTGTTTCTAGTCTTCCATGGCAAAATTAAGGTAAATTCATAATTGTTTATCTTATCTTGGTTTGTAGTTATAAGGGTTTTTTCAAAAACCCTAGGAACACTTTTAAGGTTGTTATTTGATGCTTTGACAGAAAAGAGAGAGAGAGAGCTAGAGTTAATTCTGAATTTTATGTTTTAAAAATGAGTGGAAATACCAACTAATATTTAAATTCAATGAGAAAGAGCTAGAGATGTCATACTTTACCAAGGTAAGAACAATATAAATTCTAGCTTAGGTTAATCCACTAGATTATGTCTTTCTTTGAAGAATACCAAATAAGGGAGTAGATAGGCTGAGGGCACGAGAAGCAACACACTGTACAATATTCATGTCGAGCTTGAGACGTCAAATGGCACCGGAAAATATTCATGACTAGCTCGCAACTCAATAGCTTTCTATATAAAATTTAGGCGTTCATGTCCATATAGGCGGCATGCCATGGAACATCCTCAAGACACAACTATCACAAGTTTTAGGCTACACAGCCATCCAAAACTCCACAAGATTCCAACCACAATAGCTACCTTACTTTTAAGTAAGAAACCGTACAGTAGATAATACAATTTGTCCCGACAAAACATGGGCTTTTTTTGGCTCTCCTGGCCTATAGCGTCCTTCAACAGTCTGGGAACAAGTTCTATTCTACTGTTACCGTCTTACATACTTAATTATATCTAGAAGGCTATTGTATTTACAACAAGAGATTGAATGGTAAACTTACTATGTAGTTGTGTCAAGATGATTTTGATAAACTCATAAATCCATTGAAATTACTTACAGTCAAACTTACCGGATATTGAAACATTGAGATAACGAACAAGCATACTTGCTGAGTGATTTCTCTTACCCCGTTCTTTCAACTACCTATCCGACCGTACTTTCCATCCCCCCCAAGAGAGAAGAATAAGAGATAGGTTTATCCAACAATCTTTATATTCATGCTGAAAAATATACAAAAGTGTAGTAAAACTAAAGAGATTTTCTAAGAAAATCTGTTAAGACTCTAAGCTAAGACTCTAATCTATTCTAAGCCTATTCCAATATTATTCTAATCTGATTTCTAACTAAGACCTGACCTCCCTTTATAGGAGAAGATGGCCTAATACAACCAAACAGAAATTAAAACCTTATCTTACATGGAACACTATTCTAATAATAGATAAGCCTTATCTTATCTAATAATAGCAAACCATTATCCGGACTTACTATCTTTATCTAATATATAAAAGACAAAAAACTTTATTCAAACTATCCCCACTTAACATGTGACGGAGCCTACTAAAACAAAAAAAATAAACCAAACTAAATTATTGGCATGTGACAACACGTGCAAGCTGGTGGATGAGCAGCTTGTAGAAGACTCTAAACAGGTGTATAAGCTACTTGTAGACATCTCTCAAGAAGGTGGATAAGCTACTTGTATGCAACATCAAAGTAGGTGAATAAGTTACTTGTAGGAAGCTTGCAAGTAGGTGGATAAGCAGCTTATTAGTAAACTTTTCTAGGAAGTCCTTTGACAAACATTGCTAGGAAGTTCAGCAGTAAACTTTGGCAGGTAAGTGGTAATTCCTTGCACATGTCATCGGGCGTCATTCAATTATAAAAAGGTTGAAGGTGTTGAAGACGGGCTTGAATATCCTTCTTCCATCCACCAATTGAAACCATGTTTATTCTTTTACAACTCCTTCTTTTTGAGGCTTCGTTTGGTCGATCTGGTGAAGTACCTATTTCTGTTGGATGGTCTTGCCACATTATGATCCCATTGTTGCGAAGGAAAGTTCAGTCTTATGCTATTAATAGGCTGAGTAACTTCATCCCTTGTTATAACACGTGGGACGTGATATTCTTTCACAGCTTGTCAGACTTTCTCCCAGTCAGGGTGGTTGTCTGTGTAGTTCTATCGAGCACATTCTTTGGGCCATAATTCTTTTGGGATACACCAATTTTGCTGGAAGATAATTCATTGACCTTCGTGATATTCAGCTTTCTAGCACAAAATAGAGACGGGAAACTTCGAATAGAGGGAATTTTTTGGTCTAGCTTGGACCTGATTGTTGATAATCTTCACCTCACGGTGCAACATGAATATCTTAACCTCGTAGGAATTCTTGAAGCAATGAACCCACAAATTTTGTTGTCGGAACCACAATAGAAATTTCTGTAGGGCTGGTTGCATTCTATCAAAATCCCTAAACAAGTTGCACTTGAACTCCATAAAAATGTAATACTGGTGACATAAGTACCAGAATAACCATAGGAGTTCTTGTGGGAAATCATCTGCCAATAGAATGAACACATGGCAATATGGATACTCTGGGTGGATTCCAAAAGGCATGAGGATAGATCCTCCATACTTCTTGAATACCTGGAGTTCATAATATGTCCTTTGTTGTATCATAATTGACGGTTCAAAGGGGTCCCAAAATTGTGTGAATACTTCTGGTGCATACTCCGCCATCTCATCTGGGTTGATCCTTAGCTTTTTAAACATAAAGACTGTGTTGGCGGTATTTCCTATATGTTCTTTATCACCGAATATTTTGAATGACTTTGTCATTGAAGTATATGGCTTGAACTGTTGTCTGAAAACTATTTCCTTATTTCTTATCTAAAGTCGATCCTTGTGTTATGTGTAGACTTCAAATCCAATGATGATATCTCTTCCTGGAACCGTTGAATCAAGGAGTTTGGTCCAAAATTATAACCCAAGGAAGAACACAACTACGACCAAATGTTTTGTAATCAGCTTGGTCGTAAGGATTTCCTTTGATGGTGTACTAAAATTCTTGAAATGAGAAATCCATTGGTCATCAAGTAGAACTACTGGGTTAATAATGGATGATGCGGCTCGTGTATCCATAAGTGCAATGACTTGCACAGCTTTATCCCATTTTGAATAGTAAATTGCCAATTGAACATGAGGTGTATCAACTTCTCGAGGGAAGTAAACCATTTTTGTATTGGATATCTGATACATATTGTGGCCTGGATCATCGTCAGTATTAGTATCATCGCCATCCATCTCATAGACATCTATTGAGAAAAGAGTTTCGCCCGTCAGTTCATCCTCCAGTGAAAATATTGACTCAATGTCATCATCTCTGCAGAGATATATTCCTGAATGATCGGCTATGTCGTCAAAGAGTTGGAGGGTCTTAACATATCTTTTAGATTAAGGGAAACTCTTCGCAAAGTGTCCAGGCTTGTTGCAAATAAAGCAACGATCATTTTTCCTCTAATTGCCTGGACTTCTTCTCCTGAAAAACTCAGTGCGCCTGGTCATCATATATCGATTATCAGGTGGCCTTGGCAGTTTGAATCTCCGATACTGCTTGACAGTTTTTCTCCTTGCTCGACGGCTTGAGCAAGAGTAATCAGACTTGGTGATATGGTCACTTCAATTGCATGCTTTATCAAAAGCATGATTATTTTGAACGACTTGTTTCAGAATATATCTCTTTGTGCAGATACTATCCAGGGCTTGAAAGATAGCTTGCCTGATGTAGCCAATATGTGGGATAGTTATAGATTTGAACCTATCCTCAATATTGTCATTGCATGTCCTGCCAACATCTTTGGCAATGAAGACACAATAGCTTGCTTCAAGCTCAAATCTCCACCAAGCTCAAAGTAGATTCTTGCCATCTTTTTTAAATGGATATCAATGATATCTCTATCAAATGATATACACTTCATTTAGAAGAGTTGTCTCCGCAACTTTTCATGTCTTTGACCGGTATCTCCACAAAAGACTTCTAGAAGTATGTTCAAATTTGTAGCGAAGTCTTGGGATGTTAGGAAGAAGTTCCTATCCGCAACACCTATTACGGTCCACCAATCCCTGAGAATGCTGGAGAACCTTGAAGTATATTCTGATAAGATCATGTACTTGTCCCACTCGACTAGATTCTTTGTAACCATCTAAGTATAGAAGTTTTGAATTCTTTGAGGACATGCAGCAATTTTAACATCGCCGAGAGTAAAAGTATGAAACCCAGTTCCAACGTTTTTGGGTATTGTGTTTGTTGGTTCTGGTCTCCTTTACGGAATTGGATCATCAGTCATGTCGTCATGATCATCATCAACTTCAGAGACATCTAGTTCTTTGTGATGATTCATGAAGATGGGTAGATAGTCCTCTTCATCATATTCCAGTGAAGATTCAGCAGTTTCCTCAACGTATTCCTGGGAATCATCAACATATTCCTTGGGATCAGTTAATGATTCGCTATCTTCAATATCTCCATCTGAGGGATAATTATTATCAGGCTCATGCTCCAAATTAATTTCATCAAGATGCTATAGATTAAGGTCATCAAGATGTTCATCGCATCTGAGATAATCGTCTATGGCTGTTAGATAATCATCGATTGGACTATCATCTTTCATAGAGTAAAGCTCTGGAGCAACCTGGTTGTTCACACCCAAGACCGGGTCTGGAAAACCATATGTTTGGAAAAACCAGTCTTCGCCATTAGTGATATCCTGTATGAGGGCACCCCATTCCTTTTCTGAATTTAATTTTTCATGATCTGAGATCGTCAAGTCATCAACGAATGGACTCAAATTTGCAAAGATAGATTAGTCAATTGGGGCCTTGTAACTTGAGATCATCATAGCTCAAGGGTCCGCAACCTTTTTGCGTTTGGACCTTGCATGTGCTTCTTCAGCTCACTTTTGAGCAGCCATCACATCTTTTCTCTCCCACACTAGTTTGGCTATGTCAAACTCATGTTCCTCTTTAAGTGGTTTAGCCGCGCTAAATGAGAAAGTTGGTTCCGACAGAGAGTATCGCTGTGAGCACATAGAGAATGGGGTATACCTTGTGGGAGAGGATTGAGCTCTTCTTGGTTCAGGGTTACCATATCTTAATATCTGGATATGCTCTTTGATTGAGGCTATGCCTCGATAAAGTGGCCGAGCGATGTTCCTGGGGACATATATCGAACGGTATTGTTTGCAGTCTTTTTTCTAATGCTTTGATTAGTCTGATATGTTGAGTTGACGTTTGGTCCATCTTTTTCTCCATCAAACTCATTTTATCATGAAGCTTGACTTGTGAATAAGCAACGCCCCTGGTGGACTGTCTGATACTGGTCAACACTCTATTTTGGCACATAGCATTTTTAGATTGCCAATTGAGTGTTGCTTCTATGTCGCTTGTGGGCATATGTTCTCCCGTTTGTAGGATAACTTTCTTTTTTGGTATTTTTGGGGCATCGATCGGGTTATCCTTTTCAAATGTTTGGTAATCGAGGAAATCATATGTGTGACTGAAGCTTGTAGAGGATAGCATAAACGTCATTTTTTATGTAGGCTATTTTTGGGAGGTCGTATTTTTTGATGGAGTAGATAAATCTGGCCAATCTTTGGGTTTATGTGAAACAAGGAATTGATATTCCTTCTCATCCTATTTGGCTCTATCATATGAATATTCATCATTTGCTTCATCATCATATTTAGACCCATAGTAATAATCTTCACATTCCGAGCAGTCACAATAAATATCCCATGGATTATGTCCTGTGGAAGGACACTTATACCAAAATACCCCAGGACTATCATGATTGAATTGTCTTATCCAATCAATATCATTTCTAAAACACACAACTATGGATTCAAAGTCCAAATTGTCTTTTTGATTGAGACTATCTAGAGGTTGGTACATATGTATGGAGAAAGCAGTTTTATGGACTTTTTTCAAGTGAGAGTGGTCAAAGTATATAGCGATTGTATTATCGGAATTTTTAGAGAAAGTGGGCTCAGTGGACCGGAGATATTGAGGATGGTCTCTCAACTTCTCGTAGTTGGTGACCCATGAGTCAAGAAGAACTTTGACAAGCTCTTCTCTAGATATTACCCTCGGGATCTACGTACACTGAGTAGTTCCATTGGTGGCATCTACTTTTTAGGAACAAAGCATCTTGGCCACCTGGAAGGGATAGGTCCATGGCATGGTTTTGGACTCTCCAAGCCAGCTAATATTGAAGAGTAGCTTGTATCGCATATCTATCTTGAGGACCTTAAAGTATTTGGACCTTTATCTTTAACGCCTCTGTTAGATATGGATCTTGTAGGGACATGTTAAAGTTTGGGAATATCGTAACAAAGATAGTACCTACGTTGAGTGTTATCTCTGACGTACCCAAATTTGCATGCTGATATTCATAGTATCTAGTATCTAGAAGGGAAAGACACGCCACGACGGGCTGTCCTTTTCTTCCATGATATGTCAATGCAACTCTAACAGCACCAAAATAGTTATGGGTAAAACCCAGGTGGGATAGTGAAGCCTCTATTCCAAAGTCCTCTCGGTGCTAATTAAAAATCCTAACGGAAATAAGCAAAATCATAATATATCATAATACTTACAAAAATTAGGAATCTAATCATACTTTCATATCATACACTACCTCCTTTCAAAATCATGATTTCATAATATATTCATAAATACACTTATTTTCAGCATCAAAATCATGATGATATTTTATAGTGAGAAAACTTTTCACAAATCATTTGATACTTTATCTCAAGGCATCATTTATTCATAATTTCCTCATCTTCATAATGCATGCATTATTTCATAATCATAGTTCATAATCACAAAATGAGCATAAAGCATGGTTCATATGAAATTGTTAGAAAATATGTAATTGAATCAAACCATGCATAAAAATATCAAATATAGACAACTGAGTTATAAAAAATTAAAATCATAATGAATCACTTGAAACCCTAAAAGATTTGGTTGAAGTTGTAAGAGGGGTTTAGTTTCTTTTGGGACCCTATGGATGAGAGGGATCCATTGGTGAATTTCCCACATACTATGGGTAATCAATGCCCCAATGATGGAAAAACAAATGTTATAGCTTGAAGAAAACCTAGAACCTTCCTTGAGAGCCTTGAAAGAAAACTTGGGGGATAAGATTTGAGG
>JAJOOO010008146.1:0-17678 GCA_029582685.1 Solanum piurae | reverse complement strand
TTCTTCTTAGAACTAGAGATTCAGCAAACCTCTAAAGGTACCCTCAATTGTCCAGATAAGGAAATCAATGAGCTGCTCAAAAAGCTTTACATAACTGTATTCAAGACAATGTTAAAAGGGGGTAATGTCATCATGAAGTTTTGCAAAATGAAAGATCAAGTGGCTGACATCTTCACCCAAGGCCTAAGCAAGGACCAGTTTGTCATGAACATGTATGTACTCAGAGTGACCTAGCTTAAGAGAAGAAGATAACGCAGCATGATCAGGGCAACTGACGTCTGAACAAAGACAGGGACCTGGTACCAGTTTAGAGAAGCTTCTGAAAAGGTCTCATGTTATGGGTGCCTAGATAATTCATACTCTCATGGGCACTAACTTGAAGTTGGATGATGATGAACCTGGTTCAGAGACTCAATTTGTGTACAAAGGAATCTCATATGAGGGCTGCTAAGAGAATCCAAAGGCACTTGAAGAAAATAAGGACCTGGTCCTATTCTGTCCATAACGAGACTTTTTGATTTGGAGTACATGGTGATGTTGATTATGCTGGGTATCAAGTTGATGGAAAGAGTACCTCAGGAGTGGCTTATGTTATAGGCTGATCTCTCGCTCATGGGGAACTAAAAGGCAAGATTCAGTTGCACTCTCATCAACTGAGGTAGAGAATGATGTAGCAAGTGCAGCTTGATGGGTTCAACGTTTGTGGATCAAGCAGCATCTTGAAGCTCTTAGAAGACCTGACTGAGATAGTCAAACTGAAGTTGGGAATGCTGAAACCGGATTGAATGGATCTTGCCTGAAGCAATCAACTCTCTCATGACTATGCAAAGGGGGCAGGTATCCTTGTTTTTCAGTTATGTATGTTTCAGCAAATTCAGTCTTATACCTTTTGTAGGTATACACACATGGCAAAAGGGCTGAAGGAAAAGGGAGGTCGGGGCAGATCTAGGCAATCACATTCAAACTACAGAAAGGGACCTGGTCCGTTCTCGAAGGTTAGCACTCTTAACATTGCAGTTTGAATTATGCATAAGAACCGTTGCAATTGCCACATGTCTGTCATTCAGGTATCTGACCGTTGTCTCATCATTTGAGTACCAAAATGACGGACCCTTTCACTTCCTTTATACTTCATATTTCTTCTATAATCCCCTTTCAAAATCAGAAAATTTCAAAACCTTCTTTTCTACTTTCTCAAAAACACTTCAAATGTGAAAACCCTCCGTTTCTACTGGAGAATTTCTGATGAAGATATTTTTAAGTGTTAGGAGGAACCATGTCCTACAAGCAAAATTAAGATAGTGAGAAAGATGATGTTTAGAAGGAAAAAGGTTGATATTCGGAGAACTCAAAGTGTTCTGAATAGGAGGGTGTCTGGAAAAAAAAACAAAAAAAAATGAAAAATAATAATTTTGGTTCCTCTATTATTGATCTGTTTCTCTTGGAGTCCCAGAGTGCGTTTGATTTCATCCATCTTTCTAGCATGAGAAACTCAGCCTTGCTTTGGAAGCTATGATAACTGCTATAGCTAACAGAGATACTGAAATGGTTTTCCTAAAGGCTCAGTTTCTTAAACAGCACTATCAGAGGGACCAGGTGAAAAAAAAAAAACTGGCAACCCCGAAGGTTCAACATGAAGGCTGGGTAACAAATAATGTGTGCTTCAAATGAGGCTTCTGAAAATACCATGCTAAGGGATATGCTCCATTAATTATATTCTTTCAATCCCTTGTCTCTAAGTCATCCCTTCTCTTCCTAACTTTCTAAGTCAATCCTCATTCCTCTTTCTCTATCAAAACTGAGTGGCATTGTCGTGGTTTTCATACGTAATCATATTTGCAATGCTTTGATGGCTGATATTTTATTTATGGATGAAAAATGTCTTGGTTCTACTGACTTGTCTCATTACTTTATGCATTTTTACTCATGCTCAGTGTTGCCCAAGTGGCCATGAATTTGCTTGAACTCCATTTCTGTCAACTTGGTTTACTGCTTTAACCCTTTTTTATGATGTCAAAAGGGGGAAAGTTATTAAGGTATGAGATCAATTATGTTAGCTACATGGTCATGACGATAGGGGGAATAGGTGCTAGCTACTTGAAGAGGACATGGTCATTTCGATAGAGGGAATCAATGCTAGCTACTTGAAGAGGATGTGGTCATGCCGGTAGGGGGAAGAAGTTGAACAACTTTGTTATCATCAAAAAGGGGGAAAATGCTATTTTGATGTTTTGATGATTTGACAAACTTTGGGGATGATAAAACTCCAGTTACCCAAAGAGTTCTTGTTGATAGGGGGAACTGGTGAATAAGTATGTTCTCATCAAAAAGGGGGAAACTTTTAGTTCGAAGCTGATATGAGATGTTAGTTCGAAGTTGTTATGAAGTTTTGATGATTTAACAAACTTATTGGTCTAACAAGGAACCAGATCCTTGTTATTGGGACTGTTGACAGGGAAATGAATGAATAACCTTAGCGTGAGAAATATTGTGTGTAATCATCAAAAATAGGGAAAATGTTATATTCTAGGTGTTTTGATGATCCTCACAAATGTAGGGACCTGGTCCCTGGCAGAGTGCTCTCGTCCAGATCTCTAATGGGATACATCTGTAAAGATGTTGTGTTAGAGGTTGGTGAGGCGTCAACGTACTACACCAATCAGAATGAACGAGGGTGTTTGTCCAACAGGTAATAACTCTTTATGGTTGATATTTTCTACATGACAAACACCATATTAAATTCATTCATCCTAAGAAGAAAGTCAGCCAGCAAGCCTTTTCAAGAACCCACAAAGAAGTTTGTAAGGGACCTGGTCCCTGCAAGACTGTGATGTGAAAGGACGACAAGACAACTGTCAGAAAAGCTGCCACCTCTGATGTGGTAGGTGCACATCTTTTCTAAACAGCAGGCCTTCAGCCAATAAGAGTGTTTCAACGAGTTTGTGTTGATTTATATCATCTCTTTCCAAAATACACAAACTCAAGATTTGGCAAGCAAAAATTCACAAGCTAAAAAGAAGAAAGCCATCTTCAAGGAAGAACTCAAGCACAAGAACACATACAACAAGGACCTGATCTACAGAAGAAGTTCTTTCCATACCTGCTGCTGTTCTTGATTGTTTGTATTGAGCTTAGCTTGTAGGATTCGTTTCACTCTTGTTAGAAACGTTTCAAAGTGTTGTTTGAGTCTTTGTAAGAACAATTTTAGAGTTAACTTTGTGTCTTACGGTTAAAGTCTATATTAATCAGTGAGGGTAGTATAGTGGGAAATGGATGCATTGCTTTGTTGAAGTCTAAGTTATCTAGAGTTAGGTAGCTTAGTGGGCAGTGTGGTATCTGCTCTGGCTCATCTAAGTAATAGGAGGTATTTCTTAGAGTTGGGATTAGCAGGCTAATCTCAGTTTGTAAACTTGCTTTTGCTTTTGCTTGAAGAAGATTAGTAAAAGAAGTTTGAAAAGTGCTGGCAGGCCAGGTCGTGGTTTTACTCCCTTGAGAAAGGAGGTTTCCACGTAAAGTTGTTTGTTCACACTTTACTTTCAACACTTATTTTACTATCTGTTATTGTAACTGTGCTGAGGACCTGGTCCCATCGAAACAAGTGGACGCTTACTTTTAGTTACTGTTCTTGCTGAGTCAAGGGACCTGGTCCTTGACTGATAAGTGGACGCATACATTCCAACATTTCCATATACTCAAATCCCTTGTTAGTCTCCTTATGAACACGAAAGAGCTTTGCTTTCCTATGATGATATTCCCAAATCACTAGTTAACGATGTGCTCGAATGATTTAAGTCACAGTTTTATATATGTAGTTAATCTAACTTATAAAAGGATGAGACTCTTTATTGAAGGCAATCATCCTTCATCTGGAGTTGCTAATGTACTCATATCGATGTCTAAACTCTTAACACATTCTTTTATTTCATTTGCAAAGTATTCTTTGAAATTGTATTTGAAATAGGACGTTCATGTTCATGCACTTGTGTAGTACCGTCCATTTGAATTAACGTAGTTTGCTTGATATGAGCAGGTAATGACATTGAGAATATTTAAATAGGGGATGCAGGCAGTGTTCTAGTGTCGTTAATATAGAGGAGTATAAATAGATATATATCAAATTATGTCTGATCGAACAGTGATAACATTACTAATCTAACTTGAAAATAAAAAATATTATATACCAGAAAAGCAAATTTGAAGTAGTTAAATAAACAATGTATTGAATTCGATAACATTACAGAATGTGGTATATATTACACTAGGAAACTCACTACTCATGAGTCATGACTCATCTCATGCTTATTCCTTTTAAAACCTGGTTTTCTAGTTTCAACATATTATCTTCTAAATGAATCTTCTGGTAAGACATGATGACCATATCTCTTGTATTGCATACCCAAACAATGACGATGATATGCAGTAGGGTTCATCGTCAACAAATAACTCTCAGTAACAACAGCGTCTTGTGCAACTCCCCATTGTATGTTTACATCAGCAGCATCACTTGGTTTCTTCCTTTTCATTTTAAAAAAAAAGGTTTCTTCCTTTTCCTCATCTTTACTTCTTCAACAGCTAATGTACACTCTTCTACCATCTTTAATGTCGTTCAAGTCTCTTCTTTTCGAGGAGGTAGAGATAATACCAACTCTGATGGGAATGAAACTTTAGCCAGGGTATTGTGAACACTAAGCCCGTACTCTAAAGAACTACTACTGTACTCCAACATTCTGTTTATTGCGACCCTTAGAATCAAGTTAGGCAAGAGGGCATCAACAAGTATATTTCTAATACTCGGGAAATGCTAATCTCATGGCTACTGAACTCTCCATGTGGTGCATGTACTAAGATTCCTTCTAGGGCTTCTTTCTGAGAGGCTTCTCTTAACATCTTCCCGCTTCTATAGAAGTCTTTCTATAATGTTTACCTGCAATGTCTTATAAAGTCGTTTAATCTAACTCTTCATAGTTTAACTTCTGTTTCTTGGCCCACTAATACTGTCCTTTTAAGCTCATATCTACCTAATGGGAGGAAACTTGAACTATATTTAAGAGGCTCATCATTGGCTATATATGATCCCTTCGACCAAACTCTTAAGAGTAATAAATAATGCTTACATTAGCCTACTCCACATTGATAACTCAATTATACTATCTAGGCATAGAAAATCATAAAATTAATTAGAACCTCATTTGACTACATACGATCTTTGGTACACCTCTTGTATCGCCCATAAAATTTCTAAGCTAAGACCTGAATCATTCTTCATTTGTGAAAAAGGTCGTATCAGTTGATTCTTAAATTGTTCTTAGGTGTTAAGATCAATTCTTTAGTGTGAGAATGGATTTGGATATGAATTAAGATCACTAGAATCCCCTAGCACAAAGTTGAGTTGAAAGTTTCCTTACCGATTAAGTTTTGATATAAGATTATACTTAGGTCAACTTCAAACAATCATATCTCTCAGCATATAATGAATTAGGTGGACAATGACATATCAAATTAAAGGTCTATGAGTCTTCTTTCCAACACCATCAAGTTTGCCTCATTTCAAATTCAGAGTAAAATGTTATGCCTATTTTAGTGAAGTCCTATCATGTAGTCGATGTTCTACGACTGGACCTACGGACGGTGTAAATTTGATGAATGATAGACCCTTCCATGAAGGCTTGCTGCACTCTCTTTTTTAGAAACTTGTTGCACACGTTCTAGGTTTATTTTAGTCCATTCTCAAGCTTTTTAACCCTATTTTAAGTCTTTTATGAGTGTTTTAACTGAATATATCATTCAGTTAAATAGTTTTCCTCCCAAAACCATCAATCTAAACACTTGAGCATTTAGAAATTCTCTTAAGACTCACCTAGGGCTCCTTTTCTCCATCAAGAACCCTAAAACCTTCAAGTCAAAAAAATTAAAGATACAAAGAGAAACCTTCCATCCAAGGTTTTCTCAAGTTCTTCCACTCTAGAAACTCCATAAAAGAATTTCTTTTATCAAGATCAGGCATTAAGATTCCATGACGAAAGATTTCATCCAAGAAACATAGTGTTCTTACTCGGGATCACGAAAAATCATGTCTCCACCAAATTTTTCAGTCTAATAACTTCATAATCAGGTATGTATGGCTATCATAGTGTTGGACTATTTCATCCCCACGCCCTACATCTACTTTTAAATCAATAAAAGAGTAATCCAGGGTTCTATCCTTAGTTTGAGTATTCTTTAGATGAGTTGATGTTGAGTTCTAAGTTTTGAGTTCTTGAGTTCCTACTTATTGAATTTCTATTCCTAATTATTGAATTGTTGTATATTGTGCATTGAGATTTATCGAGTTGATTGTTCATGCCTATTTTCAGCATGAACCCTATCCCTGATAATTCAATAATTTCTTATTGATATTCTTTTAAACAAACATAATTATTTTAAACTGAGTTCTGAGAAAGCAAAGAAGAATCTTGAGAAAGAGTTTGAAAATTGATTTGAGAAAGAGTATAAGGGAACTAAGAACTTCCAAATGTATCATTTTATTACATAGAGAAAAGAGAAATTTTGAATTCTAAATAAGTTATGAGTTTAGAGATGTTTCAGAGATGTTTCAGAGCAGTCACCTCTTTTAAGATGATATTTTGAGTAATTACCTCATAACAGATAAAGAGTATATCATATACATTTGAGCATGAGTATATATATTTTGGGAGTAGTATTGAGCACCGATATGGGGATGAGTTCAGATAACTCAAAATCCTCATAAACCATGTCTGCCAGTATGGGTAAAGGATCATACTTTTTAGATGAATCTTTATTGCTTAGTGGATCCACTTAGTTGAGAGGTTCTATACCCCCAGTACGGTATATGACAATTCTGGTAGCGTGGGTGAGACGTTGTATCATCACGTAGCTCATAGTAATGGTTGTCGGTTAGAAAATCTCCCAAATAGAGTTAAGATGTATTTTTACTATATCATTTATTATGTTGAGTTTAAAATATAAGTAAATATCGTTGTAAAGTTTAAATGATTTCATTCATTTAATTCTTTACATTCAGTTGAGTTTATGTTATATCTATTGAAGTCATTTCATTCAGTTATTTCGCTTCAGCTATATTACATACTCATAAATTTAATGTATTGATGTCATTTGACTTGCTTCTTTTAATGATGCAGGATACAAACACTTAGGATCCTCAACAAAATTCCATACAGACCTGCATCTTCATCCGCTCGTCAACTTTTGAGTGAGGCCCTCTTGCTTTCGAAGGACTCCAGTTTTGTGAGTCATTAGTATAAATTTTTAAGAAGTTGTGGGTCTTGTCTTGTCACGCCCCGAGGCTACACCCTGAGCGGGACTGACACTCGAGAACCATTGCTGGCCCCAAGCGAACCCTTGGCCTGTCTTAAATCTTAGCGGAAGACTTAACTCATGATAAAGAGAGTATTAAAATACAATCATACTAAACTGTCTCAATGAATAACTTAGAATGTTTAAAATATCAATATTTAGCTGGCCAAGAAGGGAAACTCAAGATTCAACATAAGCCAATAACAAGATAATGACAAATGAACTAACTAACTGTCTACGAAGCCTCTAAACTATGAGGGATGTTGGAAAAAGACCCCCGATCATCCTAACAACTGAAAACTACTAAGGCAATGTTAATAGGGATCCTATGGAAAGCAATGAGGCTCACCACAAGACTCTGAATGCTAAACTGGATCAACAAAGTGTTGGATGTTGATCATGGTTACCTGTATCTGCATCATAACAATGATGCAGGCCAAATGACGTCAGTATATTGAATGTACAAGCATGCGATGAGAATACTAAAATAAGACATAAGCTTGAAAGGAACTGAAAAAACATACCTGGGCTAAACTCAACTCGACTTAACTCATTTCAATATAAAGAAATAATATGAATTCAATATAGAGAAAAGCTTTTAAAAATGGATAACAACTCTGTGTATTTAGAAATACAATAGTAACTCTGTATGTATGCAAAGATACAATATAAACTCTGGAATGTATATAAAAATACAATTTACTTTTGTGTAAATAAGAATACAAAATACTTCTATAGGAGTTTCTCTAACCGACAACCATCACTTAAGAGCTATTGTGATTGTAATGACCCTAAAAATGAGTAAGTGAAACTAGAGCCTAAACATGTGAGTTAACGTCGAGGTTTAAGGGCAAGTACCAATGTCTTGGGTGAAGGCCACGGCTAGGGGGACAAGGCTGCCTAAAATTGGCCTAGCCACTGCCTAGTATGACCACGAGGGTCTTCACGACCCGTGGTGGTGACCACGAGCCGTGGTGCCACCCGTGGTTGTAAGACAGTGTGCCCTAGTTTGGTGCCAAGTCAAGGCCCCCCTTCACGGCTTGTGGTCAAGACCACGGGCCATGTGAAGGCTCGTGGGGTTGCCTTAGCTTGGTAGGGATGGTGTAAAGTTGAGGTGCTACTGGTCAAGGGACCATGGGCACCACTACGGTCCGTGGTGACCTTGACGAGGTGTGAAGTTGGGTGTGTAAGTGACTTGGTGTCAAGGCTCCAAGGCATTGCATCCATGAGTCTAAGGCTAGACCACGACCTCCACCACGAATCGTGGTCTTGATCACGGATCGTGGGAGGTCCCGTGGTCATGCCTTGGCCTCATGAAGGATTGGCAAGTGAAAGGGAGTTACTGCCTAGAGGACCACGGGCGTCACCACGGGCCGTGGTCCCCCTTCACGGACTATCTAAGTGGCCGTGGTGCCTGGATGGGGTTGTCAAGTGAGGGTCTTTTTGGTAAATTCGTGTTTAAGTTGTAATGATGTGGGGTCGTTTTAAATATTTATATATCATATATATATATATATATATATAGTTTTAAGTCTTTTAACACCTATTTTACTCCTTTATTCAAAACACCCAAATCAAAACCCCAAAGATCTTCTTCTCTCAATATTTCTCTCTCTAGAAGTTCTCAAAGAAGAATAAGAAGAAGAAGAAGCGGGAGATAGGGTTGTGGATTCAAGGTGTTTCTTCCTCAAATTTCTTGGGGATTCACAAGCAAGGTATGGCGATCCTTCATCTATGGGTATCTTCCATCCATAGAGTCCATTCAAAGTTAGTTTTCAAATGTTTCAAGTTCTTCAAAACATAGGGTTTTTACTCTAACTCATGGGTTCCTTATTCAAATATTTTCAAATGGTTATTAATGACAAATTATGATTTTATTATTGTTTAATTGATGATATATGATGAAAATACTCTATGAACCTATGAATTTCCTCAATTCCTAAATTGTGCCTTTATGAAGTGGATTTGTTGATGATGAATGCATGTGAATAGAATTTGCCTAAATTGCTTTAGATTATTGAAGTATATCATTACCCATGCCTAAATTGTAGTAAATTATTTGAGTGTTGGAGATTTGTAATTTATGGCCTTGAAGGGCAAGTTATGATCAATTTACATGTTGAAGTAGAATTGTGCTTGATCTATTGATCCACTTGAAAGGTGGAGGTGTTTACTTACTAAGTATATGTGTGTGATTTTAACGATGATAATATGATCATTCTTTGAATGTAATTGTGTTATTATTGAAAGGGTATTTCTCAATTTGACACTCATGAATGTGATGATATAATGTGAAGGGTTTCTATAATGTGAAGCTATATGTTGAATTGGTAGACTTAAGGCATCCTTTTCTTGTGTTGATGAATGTGACCTTGAATGTAATATCATGTCTTGTATTGGTAGGCTTATGCATCCTCTTCTTGACTAGTGAATGTATCTTGACTTAATGAACATGAATCGGTAGACCAATGTTGGTAGCCCTTGCATGATGAGTTCTATGACCTATTCTAATGAGGTATCTTGGATCGGTAGGCTTAGGGCACCCTTCCATAGATGATGTTAATGAACTTTGGGTTCGGTAGGCTTATGGCACCCTTCCATGAATGTTGATGATAAACCTTGAATCAGTACACCTAGTGTTGGTATCCCTTTCATGTGTGAAATGATGAACCTTGTATCGGTAGACCCAGTGTTGATGGCACCCTTCTTGGAAAGTCAATGAACTATCCTTAATGTACATTGAATCGGTATACCTAATGGTGGTGACCCTTTCTTGTGTGATGTACTTGGGTAGGTAGGCCTAATGTTGGTAGCCCTCTCAAGTACAATAATGTTAATGAAAATGAAATACTCTACGGGAATGGAGGCTAAGCACCGAGTGGATATGGTAAGATGGAAACTCTCCCAATGTTAAGCTAGGGTTCCAATGAACATCTTCCTATACCATAACTATGTGCCCATATAGGATATTAGCTAGTGCTTATGACCTACGCTAAAATGTTGCGGGTCTTACCTTAGGCAAGTAGAGCACCTCTTTACTGTGTGGGGCCATATCACACCAAATTCCATGATTTGTTCTCATGGTCTATGTCGGTTAATGCCTATTCCCATCTTGTGAGATGTGCATTATGGTTTCTTGAGAAGTTCTATGAAGTGTGGGTGGTAGTATGGGATGCTATCCATGCATTGCACGAGTAGGCTTTGATAGGTCTATAGTGAGTTCTCTAATGTCTTAATGACTAATGAATGAATGTACTCTTAATGATGCTAAATGAGAATGTTGACTTAAATGCTTAATGTAATGATGCATGTTTTACTTGGATTGTATTATGAGTTATTTTCCCTTGTCATGACTTATGAAATGAATGTGTTCCTTATGCATGAGTATTGCTTGAAGTTAAGTATGAATTGGTAAGTTCATCTAAGGTGGCCTCAAAGTGGCACTTAGTAGGGATAGTAGTATGGGATGCTATCCTTACATTGCACAAGTGTAGCTTAGGGTTATTTAAGGTGAAAGTTCAAATGTGATGATTATGACTTGTATGATGATTATACTTGTAATTTATGTCTCTTATATTAATGTACATGATATTTCTAAAAAGTGGCATAATGCATGGTTTCCAACCAAAATGTCCCTTTAAAGCATGATTTTTGCATGGTCATCATACTTAGTACATTTTTTTGTGCTAACCCATATTTCTCTTATTTTACTACAAGTGTAGATTCCGGCAAGTGAGTTTATTTTCACCTAGTTCAAGGGCTTGGATTGAGAGTCTTCCAAGGCTAAGTGGTATGTCCTCATAGATCGAGGACAATTGTTTAGATGTTTCTTTTCTTTCATGTAAAAGACTATAGTTAGACTTTCGATTGTAAAGGGTTGTGTCCCTACTTTTGTTCAGAATATTTTTTTAGATGGCCATGTGAGATAATAGACTTTCGTTGTTTCAATTTTTTTATAAAGTTTTGATTGCATGAATTTAAAGAAAAGTTTTTAAATTCTGCACTATTTCTATATATCGAATGTTATGAATGCTAAGAGGCTTGTACGAGACCCCTTCGGGGTCAAGTACGCCGTGTAACTTCCAGGGTATAGGCTCGGGTCGTTACAAACTTGGTATCAGAGCATAAAATTTTGGAAATAGTTTTTAGGATTGATGTCTCACAAGTCACGTCTAGTAGAGTCTTGTTCATCGGTGTGAGTCGCGACACATCTATGAATGAGAGGCTATAGGACGTTAGGAAGTTACACTTCTTTCATTATTCTTGAAGTCGTGCCTTAGAGTTTAGATCTATAAGTGTCCTTTTCCTAATTCTTCTCTTGTGTTTATAGGATATGAATACAAGGGAGAACCCAAGAAGGATGGAAGAGGAGATTGCGAATGAGGGAGTTACTCCCCAAGGTCCTCAAGGTGACCAATTCGTCTAGGCAATTAAGGAAATCAAGTTTCGGTGGATCCCTCGGCCATGACCAATGAGGAAGTTAGGTCGACTCTTTTGATGATGGCTCAAGCCGTAACTACTCAAGCCCAAGCTATGATGGCTCAAGCAAATAGGGGGGTTGAGGCTAATGTGAACCCCAATGTGAGTACTATGGCTTCTAGGTTGAGAGACTTTGTGAGGATGAATCCTCTGGTATTTCTTGGATCTAAGATGGGAGAGGATCCCCAAGAGTTTTTAGATGAGGTGTATAAGATAGTCAATGCTATGGGGGCGACTTCTATTGAGAAAGCGGAACTTGCCGCCTATTAATTGAAGGATGTGGCCCAAATTTGGTTCACTCAATGGAAAAGCAATAGGCCATTAGGAGCAAGGCCTATAGATTGGGAATTGTTCAAGGAAACATTCCTTGGTAGGTTCTTTCTCCGTGAGAAGAAGGAGATTAAGATGGAGGAGTTTATCAATCTTAGGCAAGGTAACATGAATGTTCTAGAGTACTCTTTGAAATTTACCCAATTGTCTAAGTATGCCCCATCTTTGGTGTCAAACCCTAGGGATGAGATGAGTCACTTTGTTACGGGAGTTTCCGACCTAGTTGAGGAAGAGTGTTGTACGGCGATGCTCCATGATGATATGAACATTTCTAGACTCATGGTGTATGCTCAATCTATTGATGAGTCCAAACTCAAGAGGAAGAATAGGGAGTTGAAGAGGTCTAGGCCCGATGAGCAAGGTCAACCTAGGTTAAAAAAGAGAGCTCCAAACCAATATTCTTCAAGCACTCCAAAGGCTAACCAAGAGAAAAGTGGTGGGTCTTCATTTTCTAAACCTACTTGCACCACTTGTGGAAAAAAGCATTATGAGAAGTGACTAACCGGTACTAATGGGTGCTATGGTTGTGGGAAGAATGATCACCAAGTGAGAAATTGTCCTACCCTTGTGGCCAAAGGAAAGGAGCCTAAGCAAGCTTCTCCTAATGTTCCGGATCCTTATGCTACAAAGAATAGTCATTTCTATGCACTTCGGGCTAGAGATGACCAAGAAGCTCTTCCGGATTAAGGCACCGGTAAGTGATGATTTCTTATAGTTGTGAATGTTGTATTGAGGTTCCTTTGTTATTTTCATGGTAGCCTTAGAATGCGTTTACTCTTAAGGGGGAGATGGTATGTTGAATAGTAAGAGTTCCGATATCCTTCTCTCTTTTCTTCTATTCTTATTCAAGCTTGAGACCAAGAGTTCCTTGTAGCTTGTTTCAAGTTTTGGAGTCATGTGTGAAAAAGTGTTTCCATGATCTCCTTATGTTATGCATATTTTGATGAAATTTATGTTTAATGAGAAAATAAGATTTTTGATTTATGTATTTCTCATGTTGATGTGCATCTATAATGAGTTGCCTAAATGCTTCATGAGTTGAATTATTGTGTATGCTTAAATATGTTGTTGAGAAAAGTTGCATAATTTTCCTTAATGATGTTATGATGAGCATGATGTGAGTTGGAGAAGGTAGTTCCTCCAATGAAATAAGAAATGTTGATGTTTTGGTGCATAATGAGTTTGTAGATGTAGTTCCTACTTTCTTGTGTTGCATTGAGCTTATTGATGTGGATGTGATGTTTCCTCCTATGATTTTGTGCATTGTTTATGTTGTTGCATGCATGATGGGCTGCTAGTCTTGAGTCGTTATCCCTTAAAGTGTTTAAAGTGTCATTCGAGGATGAATGTTCCTAAGGGGGGATAATGTAACGATCCTAAAAATGAGTAAGTGAAACTAGAGCCTAAATGTGTGAGTTAACGTCGAGGGTTAAGGGCAAGGACCAATGTTTTGGGTGAAGGCCATGGCTAGGGGGCCAAGGCTGCCTAAAATTGGCCTAGCCATTGCCTAGCATGACCACGAGGGCCTTCACGACCCGTGGTGCCACCACGAGCCATGGTGTCACCCGTGGTTGCAAGGCAGTGTGCCCTAGTTGGGTGCCAAGTCAAGGCTCCCCTTCACGAGCCACTTCACGGCTCGTGGTCATGACCACAGGCCATGATAAGGCTCGTGGGTTTGCCTTAGCTTGGTAGGGAGAGTGTAAAGTTGATGTGCTACTGGTCAAGGGACCATGGGCACCACCACGGGCCGTGGTGACCTTGATGAGGCGTGAAGTTGGGCGTGGAAGTAACTTGGTGTCAAGGCTCCAAGGCCTTGCATCCATGAGTCTAAGGCTAGACCACGACCTCCACCACGACTCATGGTCTTGACCACAGATCGTGGGAGGTCCCGTGGTCATGCCTTGGCCTCATAAAGGCTTGGCAAGTGAAAATTAGCTACTGCCTAGAGGACCACGAGCGCAACCACGGGCCGTGGTCCCCCTTCACGGACTATTTAAGTGGTCGTGGTGCCTGGACGGGGCTGTCAAGTGAGGGTCTTTTTGGTAAATTCGTGTTTAAGTTGTAACGATGTGGGGTCATTATAAATAGTTATATATATATATATACATATATATATATAGTTTTAAGTCTTTTAACACCTATTTTACTCCTTTATTCAAAACACCCAAATCAAAACCCCAAAGTTCTTCTTCTCTCAATATTTCTCTTTCTAGAAGTTCTCAAAGAAGAAGAAGAAGAAGAAGAGGGAGCTAGGGTTGTGGATTCAAGGTGTTTTTTCCTCAAATTTCTTGGGGATTCACAAGCAAGGTATGGCGATCCTTCATCTAGGGGTAGCTTCCACCCCTAGAGTCCATTCAAAGTTAGTTTTCAAATGTTTCAAGTTCTTCAAAGCCTAGAGTTTTTACTCTAACTCATGGTTTCCTTCTTCAAACGTTTTCAAATGGTTATTAATGACAAATTATGATTGTATTATTGTTTCATTGATGATTTATGATGAAAATACTCTATGAACCCATGCATTTTCTCAATTTCTAAATTGTGCCTTTATGAAGTGGGTTTGTTGATGATGAATGCATGTAAATAGAATTTGCCTAAATTGCTTTAGATTATTGAAGTATATCATTACCCATGCCTAAATTGTAGTAAATTATTGGTGTGTTGGTGATTTGTGATTTATGGCCTTGAAGGGCAAGTTACGATCAATTTACATGTTGAAGTAGAATTGTGCTTGATCTATCGATTCACTTGAAAGGTGGATGTGTTTACTTACTAAGTATATGTGTGTGATCTTAACGATGATAATATGATCACTGTTTGAATGTAATTGTGTTATTATTGAAAGGCTATTTCTCAATTTGACACTCATGAATGTGATGATAGAATGTGAAGGGTTTCTATAATGTGAAGCTATATCTTGAATTGGTAGACTTAAGGTATCCTTTTCTTGTATTGATGAATGTGACCTTGAATGTAATATCATGTCTTGGATTGGTAGGCTTACGCATCCTCTTCTTGACTAGTGAATGTATCTTGACTTAATGAACATGAGTCGGTAGACCAATGTTGGTAGCCCTTGCATGATGAGTTCTATGACCTATTCTAATGAGGTATGTTGGATCAGTAGGCTTAGGGTACCCTTCCATAGATGATGTTAATAAACTTTGGGATCGGTAGGCTTATGGCACCATTCCATGAATGTTGATGATAAACCTTGAATCGCTGGACCTACCATTGTTATCCCTTTCATTTGTTAAATGATGAACCTTGTGTCGGTAGGCCCAATGTTGATGGAACCCATCTTGGAAAGTCAATGAGATATCCTTAATGTACCTTGAATCAGTAGACCTAATGGTGGTGACCCTTTCTTGTGTGATGTTCTTGGGTCGGTAGGCCTAATAGTGGTGACCCTTTGTTGTGTGATGTACTTGGGTCGGTAGGCCTTATGTTGGTAGCCCTCTCAAGTACAATAATGTTAATGAATATGAAATACTCTATGGGAATGGAGGCTAAGCACCGAGTGGATATGGTAAGATGGAAACTCTCCCAATGTTAGGCTAGGGCTCCAATGAACATCTTCCTATCCCATAACTATGTGCCCATATAGGATATTAGCTAGTGCTTATGACCTACGCTAAAATGTTACCGATCCTACTTTAGGCAAGTAGAGCACCTCTTTACTGTGTGGGGCCATATCACACCAAATTCCATGATTTGCTCTCATGGTCTATGTCGGTTAATGCCCATTCCCATCTTGTGAGTTGTGCATTATGGTTTCTTGAGAAGTTATATGAAGTGTGAGTGGTAGTGTGGGATGCTATTCATGCATTGCACGAGTAGGCTTTGATAGGGCTATAATGAGTTCTCTAATGTCTTAATGACTAATGAATGAAAGTACTCTTAATGATGCTAAATGAGAATGTTGACTAAAATGCTTAATGTAATGATGCATGTTTTACTTGGATTGTATTATGAGTTATTTTCCCTTGTTATGACTTATGAAATGAATGTGTTCCTTATGCATGAGTATTGCTTGAAGTTAAGTATGAATTGGTAAGTTCATCTAAGGTGGCCTCAAAGTGGCACTTAGTAGGGATAGTAGTATGGGATGCTATCCTTAGATTGCACAAGTGTAGCTTAGGGTTACTTAAGGTGAATGTTCAAATGTGATGATTGTGACATGTATGATGATTATACTTGTACTTTATGTCTCTTATACTAATGTACATGCTATTTCTAAAAAGTGGCATAATGCATGGTTTCCAACCAAAATGTCCCTTTAAAGCATGACTTTTGCATGGTTATCATACTTAGTACATTTTTGTGTGCTAACCCATATTTCTCTTATTTACTACAAGTGTAGGTTCCGGCAAGTGAGTTGCTTTTCACCTAGTTCAAGGGCTTGGATTGAGAGTCTTCCAAGGCTAAGTGGTATGTTCTCATAGATCGAGGACAAGTGTTTATATGTTTCTTTTCTTTCATGTAAAAGACTATAGTTAGACTTTCGATTGTAAAGGGCCGTGTCACTACTTTTGTTCAAGATATTGTTTTAGATGGCCATGTGAGTTAATAGACTTCCGTTGTTTCAAATGTTTTATAAAGTTTTGATTGCATAGATTTAAAGAAAAGTTTTTAAATTCTGCACTATTTCTATGTATCAAATTTTATGAATGCTAAGAGGCTTGTACGAGACCCCTTCGGGGTCAAGTACAACATGTAACTTCCAAGGTATAAGCTCAGGTCGTTACAGTGATGATACATCATTTTTCCTCACACTACCAGGGCCGTCCTATACCTTGCCGAGGGTATAGAACCTGACTACTACTTGGATCCACTAGTCTATGCTTAAAATCACTAAGGAATCATCTAAAAAGTATGACCCTTTTCAACCCATGATGTCTACATGGTTTATGGGGGCTAGGAGTTGTCTAAACTCTCCCCTATATTGGTGCTCAATACTTCTCCCAAAAGATACTAGCTAATATGTTTAAAAAAATAACTTCTTTCTGTGGTTTGAGATAATTGCTCAAACTTAGCTCAAAGGCTCTCTTGGAAATCAAAGTTTCCTCTCTTGCTTAATTGTGAAAGCATTTGTTCTTTACTGAAAACTAGCTCATAGACTCTATTGGAAATCAGTGTTTCCTTTCTTGTTTAAATGGGAAAACATTTACCTTTTGGGAATACATAGTCTTGATATACTCTTTTGAAGAAATGAACTTCAATCTTTACTCTTTACTCAACTCAAAACTCAAGTCTTAAAACAAAGTTACAACATTTGTAAAAGACTTTTGGAAAACTCTCTGAACTTCTCTTGACTTGAGGCTTAACTTTCCTTGAATTGTATTATGGATTCAAGGTTCATGATCTCATGTTATGGATGATTTCATGTTGTTTAGACGTACCTTAGAGTGTAGAAATCAACTAGAAAATGTAGGTACATTTCAAGGGAACTCGTACGGAAAGAAGTGGGAAAGGGTAGAGAACCTAGCGTCCCTGGCGCTCTGAGTGGCGTGGGGCGCCAGAGCTTAAACTTCAGA
>JAJOOO010008145.1:0-23683 GCA_029582685.1 Solanum piurae | reverse complement strand
CCATATTTTCATTTTAATTATGATTTAGCTTCCGCATCAGTTTATTATCTTTAGTATGCTCATGATCATGCCAGCAGGGTTAGCTTGGGATCACTTGTGGTCCTAGGTCCCGTGTCTGCGTCTCGGGGATAGTCTCGGGGAGTGACAATAAAGCACCAGAAGTTTTAAAATCCAAAAATAATACCAGTTTAAACGTACTATTTTGTTTAACATTGTATAGTTAAAGGAGTTAATATTCATGTAATAAGCGTTTCAAGATATAATATAACAAGAGAGCTTCTGAATCAAGCAGCTCTTAATTTTATACCTTTCTGTACGAGAGTATATCTGCCAAAGGAATAGATAGTGTCATCCTCATAGCTATGTCAAAAGCATCTGCAAGTGCTCTGTCTCCATAAATCTCAAACACTCCAAAATTGACGTAGTTACCAGCAAGTGCTACAGTGCAGAAGCATAAGCAATTACAGAATGAAAGGACCATCAGTTCAGTTCTTTAAGCTCACATTTGTTAATATATTACATTTTCAGGATTACTGTACTGTTCATTAGCTAAATACACAGAGGGAGAGAACACATACAATCTGTTGGGAAAAGAGCAGCATATATTGTCTACAAGAAGACAAAGAGAAAGGGGAAACAAAAGAAAAAAAACAAATGTAAGCAGAACTAGCTTAAATAACATTTCACTTGACTGTTAAGAACAATACAATCATAGAATCCAGGTTTATAGAAAAATCAACTTTATAAAATAAACTAATTTCTTATTCAGAGGAAGAAACTCTTTCAAAATGAAATCAATAAGCTAGTCAAGTTAAGTTCATCACAATAGAAGGCAAAAAGACAGAAAACAAGACAACCAAAAGCACAAGTAGTGAGCTCAGAAACTCTTCTCCGTGGCATCAAACTTTTTGTCAGGAGATAGTCTTGCAAGCAAACAACATATAGGAAGCCTTCCGTTTCAAGGGCCAACAATTACACAGGGAATATTTAAGTCACTACCAAGATAGATAGATTAAAAGCAAAAAATCCTACCTCTTGAAAGAATAGTCAAGGAAATCCAAACACCCTTATATTTGAACTGATACATATCAACATGATTAGGCAGAGAGAGAATTCTGGATCCATATGCAACAATCAATTTGCTGACTTCACGAAAAAGAAGAATGCCACAGGGAGATGAAGTTTCAAAATTCAGTCGTTGGGACTTGTTCAGCACAAACTCAGCTACGAATTTAAGTAATGGTGTTGTCACCTATTCCATGCATTAACAGAAAAGGAGACATAGTTAGATTAGCTCTAAAGGCAGAAGAAGCTAAAAAGTCTCTCAGTGTGCACCAAAGCACAAGCACTATCAAGGAATCAATTTCCATGTAGTTTAATAGAAGACTTTCTTAAATTGTAAGGATAAATTACCCCCTATAAGTTGACATCCCAAAAAGTAAGTATTATTTTGTTTTCAATAATTGTTGGATCTTGTTAAGCCAACCAAATTTTAACAATCGAGTAGTAGTACTCTTATTTCACCAGCATGTTAATTCATACACATAAACGTTCTATATCCAGGATCCACAGTGCAATAAGGGTAGCTCATTATTGTAATAGCAAGCAAATGTCAAGAGAGAAGCATATACATAGTATATTAGATGTGCTTCCACGGGGTACAACTTCTATGGAAGAATGTGTGGAAAACAGAATGGTTGTAAAGATTAAAATCAGGAGCTCTACAGCACTTCTTTTCTTTTGACAAGGTAACATCACAGTATATTAATCATCAACACACAAGTGTTGGCCACCAAAATGAGTTTTTACATCAAAAGATCCAAAAAGAAAAAGTATAAACTAGAGACAAACTCTAGGTCCTTGATCTTCTATAGGGAGCCTAGGATGTCAATAACGGAGACTGGATCATCTATGTACTCTGAATTACACCAGTAACAAAACATACGAATACAATTCATTTTCAATCTTTGCAAGGAGCTGTGAGTATCCAAAACACCTAGAGTTCCTTTCCTTCCATATTGTCCACCTTATTGTCACCGGAACATTTCTCCGTCTGTCCTTGTGTGTGCTGCTTTCCCCCTCTGTAGTCCAGCTTGTCAGGGCTTCTGAGGTTCTTCCTGGCATTGTACACCTAATGCCTCTTAAGCTAATAAACAGATCCCATATCTGACTGGTCATTTTACAATATAGGAACAGATGGTTAACTGCCTCAACACTTTGTCCACATAAATAGCATCTTGAGACCATATGAATTTCCCTCCTCCATAGCTTATCATGAGTTAGAACTGGTTCTCTCAAAACCACCCAATTATATGGAATTTTGACTTTCTGTAGGAGTTCCAAGAGAGAAAGCTTAGTTGTGATCCCATCTGGTTCAGATCCTTGTAAGCAGAACTTACGGTAAATAGCCCTTACTATGACTGTTCCATCTGATTGTGTCTTCCTCATTCTATAGTCCATTAAATTGATCTAGAGTGCCACAAAAATTGGTCAAACTCTCCATCAATCAGTCCTGCAGCAAACTTCCCTCCTGTGTTGACCAAACTTCATTCAATGTAGCTCCCTAATGCTGATTAAGTTGAAAATACAAGGATACAACTGCTTAAGACTTCCAATCCCCAACCAGTTATCCTACCAAAACAATATCCTCCTCTTCCTTCCATCCTTCACATTATAGCAAAGTTTTCCTGAGAAACCAGACCACAAGTTTCTAATGGATTTCCACAGACTAGTTCCATAAGGATTTCCACAGACTAGTTTCTAATGGATTTCCACAGACTAGGAGTTTTCACCCCTCTGGTCTCCCAAAAGCCCTCCTTCCTATGTTTAGCCCTTATCACAGTGCCCTAAAGTGTTTGTCCCTCATTTGGGTATCTCCAATCCAAAGCCATTTCATCAGGAGACTTCTGTTTTGTTTTCTCAAGTTCCTGATTCCAATACCTTCTTGTTTCTTTGAAATATATAAAGTTCCCATTTGACCAGAGGAAAACCTTTCCTCTCCATGTTTCCTTGCCATAAGAAATTCCTTCTGAGGGCATCTATTCTTTTACCCACATTTCTAGGAAGAAAAAACAAAGACATCAAGTAGTTAGAGCATCTAAGAAAAGGTTGATCAGGACTGCTTCCAAGAGAAAGGTACTGTGATTTTCAGATTCCACCTGGTCAGCCTTTTCTCACATCTTCCTGAAACACCAGTGTCGAATGAGTTGGCAGATTTAGTCATAATCTGCTCCACCAATGAGCTGGCAGATTTGATTATAATCTGCTCCACAAATAAGCTGGCAGATTTGATTGTAATCTGCTCCTGTAAATATGGGATTAAAATATATTATTCTAGGAAAATAGTTTAGAGGAAATCCATTGATTCAAGAATTTCCTAGGAATTAGGGATTGATTAGTTTATTTGATCTTAGTTGTTCTCTTATAAATATTGTACAAATACTATGAATAGAGAAATACTTTTGCAGTATCTAAACTTTCATGGTATCAGAGTCAGGCCCATCATGATTTGTTGTTCACCGGTGTTGGGCCCCCATTTAGAAATGTTCCCGCTCCAGTTTAGGTCTGGGTGTGCGGGGAAGTGTTATGAAGTTTCACATCGGTAGAGGGATTGAAAATTGGCCTCCTTATATGGAGTTGGACAAACCTCCCCTCATGAACTAGCTTTTGGAGTTGAGTTAGTCCCACGTGTCATATATTTACAGTGTTAAGAAGTCCCACGTCAGTAGAAGGATGGGAAATCGGTCTCTTTGTATGGACTTGGAAAAACCTCCTCTCATGAGCTAGCTTTTGGAGTTGATTTAGGCCCAGGTACCATGTCTTTTCATGGTATCAGAGCGGAGACTTTTTCCCCTAATATCATATGGATAAAACAACATTTCATGGAGAGGATCTTTCTGAAACATCAATAGAAGACAAAAGTTCTCCTCTGGAAGATCCTATAGAAAATCTGATGACACAAGGAGGCAATGCTTCTCACATGCCCTTCAGTTAACCTCTCATCGATTAAATGTGAAAAACTATCTGGAATGAGCACAGTCCGTAAAGCTTGCAATCGATGGTCATGGAAAGCTGGGACATCTGAACAGAGAGACAAAAAAGCCGGGAGTTGGAGACCCCAAGATGAACTCCTCGAGATCAGAGAATTCACTCGTGATTTTTTGGTTAATAAATTCTATGGAACCAGTCCTTGGTAAATCTTATCTCTTTTTGCCCATCGCTAAGGATGTGTGGGAAGCCGTTAGGAAGACATATCTTATGTAGAAAATGCCTCTCAAATTTTTGAGTTAAAAACTAAACTATGGCAAGCTAAGCAGGGTGAGAAGAAAGTCACTACTTATTCTAATAAAATGGTTTCTTTGTGGCGGGAGTTAGACCAGTATTACAATTATGAATGGGAGTGTATTGTGGATGGTGTGAAAGCAAAAGAAGGGAAGAAAATGAGAGAATACCTTTTTTAGCAAAAGGAGTTCAACAAGGTCAAGTCGCGAATCTTAGGAAAAAAATCCTATGCCCACACTTCGTGAAACCTTTTCTGAAGTTAGGAAAGAGGAAACTAAGAGGAAAGTCATGTTAAAACCTAATTTAAATGTTGAACTAAAACTTGTTATAGACTCTTCAGCTCTTATAACAGGTGACGAATGGAGATGACAAAAACAAAAGGTCATGGTGCGAAGGTCATGGTGCGATCATTTCAAAAAACATTGGCACACCCGTGAAACATGTTGGAAGATTCATGGGAAACCACTAAACTGGAAGAAGGGAGTTGATAATCGTGGCTTTCAGTATCAAAATGGTCAGGCCCTCCAAACAACTTATTTTGATCAGGGCAGCAACTTTCTCCAGAAACGTCTCCATTTAATTTCGTCCAAATGCACCAAATTCTTCAAATCCTTCCTGTTCTTTTGCTGAAACAGGTATTGTATCATCTGCTTTTCTTATTGCCAAATAGATTCTTAGATCATAGATTCAGGAGCTAGTCATGACCACATGACTGGAAGTTCCAGCACCATTCCCCCCTGTAAAATGTGTTCTGGCATGTGTTTGTTTGGGAATTCTAATAAATAGGATCAACCACCCATTGCATATAGTTCACTCCAAAAACATTCTTCCAGATGTTCACTGACCACCACCGTATATCTGCTAGCATTGATTTCTCCTTCAGATCTATGTTGAAACTCCCAACAACACACCTGCTTAGCAAGCCAGTTTCACAGTTCATAGCTCCTCCAGAGATGGTAGTGTTCTTATTGGTGTTGAATCAACCTTCAGCTTTATCAACAACTTGCTAGCCCTAAGTGAGTTTTCACAACGGATCTTTGGGTCAACCTTCCTAGGAATGTTTGTAATAAAGGCTCCTTTGTATTCATTCATGAAGTTGTCAATCTTAAATGTTATGTTGCGCCACCCAGCATTGAATGCAACCTGTGGAATAATAATGACAGATCTATTTTCACCTTGCACCATGACTATGCTTATTAATCTTCCAAATTTGCTGTTTTTTCTTGAGCAGAAAAAGTTCGCCCACTATTCGTTTAGCTTCAATCTTCTACTGCAAGTACCAGAGTCTTTTGATGCCTCCTTGTAATACAAACACCAACCATCCATGGTTTCCCGGCTGAATGTACATGGTTCTGCGCATCAAATTTCTACTTCGTTCTACCCACTCAAACAAGACTTCAGCTCTGGCAATGAGTCTGGTGATATCATAAGACTTAAATCCCAAAGCACCATAAATTCTGTTTTCCCCCATAAAAGATACTATAGTTTTTAGATTAAAATCACAGAGAGATGATTAGTAAACAAACTGTCAAGATGCCAGAAAGAAACTAAGATCACCGGGAAAAAAGAGACTCCCCCCCCCCTCCAAGAATTGTGCCCGGTAGCTTTCTAACTTCAAAACACCATACCAGTTCTCGAAATCTGAGCTAACTCTAATGCTCCTTGAAGAACAATTAAACCCTAAAAGGATTTAATGCAGTAGTACACTTTAACTGCTTACCACAAGGTACTGCATGTGTACATGATAACTTCAAAAAAGTACTTTCACCAGTTGAATCATTACAAATATTTGACATCTGTTACGCATTTGTTTTTCAAATACACAAAAAAACCTCTAGGATTTAAGTGTTCTATTATCAAGTGAATACAACATACCCAGTGAAATCCCACAAATGGGTCTGAGGAGGGTAGGTTGTACGCAGACCTTACCCCTACCTTTGTGGGGTAGAGAGGCTGTTTATGGACCAAGCACGAATATATGGATAAAACAACTGTAAGCCACAACTTTGATGGTGATAAGAGAACCATGGTGAGGTAGGGGGAAGGGGTTGATGGGTGCAACTATAACCAATTATGGACGAGCTTATGTAATCACCAGAGCAGTATGTCAAGTTGTGGATTAAGTCTCACCTCTGGAGTGTCTGCCCATATTGTTATGGCCTTGAGAAGAAGAGGAATATGTGCTGGATATAACCAATCAAATAGAAAACCGTATGTCCTTCGGCTGTTGAATGGTAGGAATAGGAGAACAAAGAAAAAATTAGTGTGTCAAAAATATTCAAGTCTAGTCCCTCAACAGAAAATATTGATATTGACCATGCTACTAACCTACTTGTAGCCATTGCAATTCCTCTAAGATCCCTCATCAACCCAATTAATGCTTGTTTAACATCATCAGTGTGAAACAAGGCATCTGGTATCAATTCCAAACTGAGCAAGACCTTTTATTGCATCATTAAACTCAAATTATCAGAGTGAGGAGCAGAAACATAAGTCAAGCTTCTGAACTTTTTAATACTAAAACAAAGTACTAGGAGCAATTAATTAATGAAAAGAGAGTTGAGCAATTTGAGGCGCAATTAAACAAAAAAAAAATGCTGAGGGTTAAAAACACTTCACATACTATTCAAGGTAAGACAAATAAGAATGTTACATTAATCACAATCCCAAAAACATGAATACCTGCAGAAGTGGATCCATTGATGCTTTAAATTTCAAAAAGCTATCTTCCATGAAGATCAACAAGCCAATAATATAGTAGAAGGTAGTTCTACTACGAGAGCACCTGTAGTCCCCCAAAAAGGGGAATTCTTCCCTCTGAATATGCAGAATTTAAAGTATCAGATCAAAGCCGCAAATGTTTAGGAACAACTTGAAAAGAGAGCAATATACTGCAGTTACAAACAATACTTACATTCCGATTGGAGATTATTAATTGAGTGGTATCCAATTTTACCAGAAGTTTTGCAGTCATATATCTGTCAATTCAAGAAGGTTAAACTAATTACAAAGAGCCAGGAGATGTCCTCAATTCTAATAATAGCAAAAAAGTTGAGAAGAATAGTAAGATGATACTTGCCCAGACGCCATTTCCAGCATGAGATTTAATGTTTGACTGATAACTCCATCACTCTAATGAAAAAGAATAGAAATAATGATTCACTTTTATCAAAAAATCACAAGAAATCAACTATTACAATTACCTCTCTGTAAAACTTAAGATTCGTTGCTATCTTCCCAACAATGAGATTCAATATAAGCAGATGATCATGGAGCCCAAGAAGCTCAGCCAATTTAGTATATAGTTGCTGCAGAGGAATAAATGGATTAAATACCCAGTAAGAAATGAAATAAGAAGTTTAGCACTTGGGTAAGATAGCAAAGAAATTTCAATTATGTACCTTAGATGAATGTATTGCCTGATCTCCAACATACGACTTTCTGAAGTTCTGGAAGAACACAAGAATAGCTAGATCAAGGCGTTGTTTGGTTGTTTCTGCATATCTCTGGATTATATGAAGAATGACAAAAACAATACGTGAGTACCCAAAAAAGACGCCCAATATAAGCAAATTCGATCAAGTTACTAAGGAAAAAACAAAGTACAATACACAATAGAGTTAGACCTTCATTTTAATTCAGCTGAACATGACAAAATAACTTCTCTACATTTTAATGCTATATTGCCAAAGTATCAGGAGGAAATTTGAGTGAACCTGACTGCGTAAGCCACTATCAGTAACATTTATCAGCTGCAGTACACGTGCTGAAAGTTCTGCATCATGGATTTCTTGAGATTCACCACTGAAAGTGGAAATATACATGAGCGAAAATTAGGTGAATGGTGAACCTAGAAGATTCACAACACAGTTAAAATAAGCATATAGCTGGCAATACCTGTATCCACTAAGCTGCTTAGTCTTAACAATAGCTGCAATAATGTGAACTATCCAAGCAAATTTTGTTTCCACCACTGTAAGAACCTGGGGATCAGCAGATTCCTGTTTCAGACAGAAACAAATGTATCACTGCAAACACATAAGCTCCATTAGGCATTCAACTCTTACAAATTATTAGAGGACGATCTAAGCATACCATATACATCTGAAGCAGAGGATCAGTAATCTGCATAATGTATGAGCTACAGCTCTCATACTGTATCGAACAAAACCGAATTCAGAAAATTCAGTAAGTCAAAAACCAACAGTCAACATATTCTGAGCAGTCTGAACTAAAAAAAATGAACAGAAAGTCGAGCAGCTTTCAGAACATTTTGATAATCTTTGAAGTGTCGGTATTTTAGAGTCTGAACCTGAAATCTGCAAAGATTAGGAAGGCAGTCGAGCTGATCTTGAAGAAGTTCAACATTGTCAAGGGGGTTCTCTGAGAGATCAGAGACTTCACCCTGCAACACCAAAACATAACAGAAAGTAAATCGAAAGCCACAACTTAATATGATAACTCTTGATGCAACCTCACATGCAAAATTGATTCAGTGCAACCTGAAAGGAACCAAATCGAGATGTGATAAAAATTTTGACAATCTCTGGCACAAAATCACTAAGCAGGCTTGGTGTGTCTCCCTTCAAATATGGAACCGACGAAACCAATCTAGACCACAGCCCAAGAAGGTAGTAAACGCTGCTGCTAGCCCACTGATCATGGGAATAAAATCAGAAATTTCGTGAAAACAGAGTAAAATTTTAATGACCAAAGGCTATTCTTGAATCCAGTTATCAAAGAGTTAACCTGCCAAGACTGCAAAGATCGCAAAGTAAATTCAGCAACCAGACGTATCCAGTCCCCATAACTTTCCACATTCACAAGCTCTGATAACTGCGAAAGAAGTATCAAAACCACATAAAGAAGGCACATCAAACACATTGTGGGGAAAAGGAAGATGAAACAAAATATCCTGGCCTGGTCAGACTCGAGACAAATGGTAAATTCTGCAATGAGCCATGTCAATGAGAAGCAAATTTAAGAGCAAGCAATGGTCATCCACAAAAATAATTTAAGAGCAAACAAATTATCCATGAGTATATCCTCATGAAGACTTTGATATGGTCAACCATTATCGAAGAATTGGCTTTACCAACTTGGTTCATGTTATGGACCTAAAAATGGTTTACTAATACAAGATTCTTTGTCTTCATACTACATACCCACTAGCAACTACTTCAATATGATGTTGTATTGACTGATATTATTATGCTTTTATTTTTATTAAATGGTAGTAAAAACAACATTATTTTTATTTCACCTTACATGAAGTTCTTTTAGATTCACACAATGTCATACTCTGGTCCAATTGATACTATGGTAATCTCAATTATAAACTAAACCTACTTTACATCTTCTCTTGGATTATCTTAGTATTATTATTAATTCACAAATCTTGGCAAAATTAAAGTACTTGCTAAAACCCTAAGCAGAAAAATCATGAAAAAATTTAACTATCATATATATATATAAAAGAGAACCTTAGATCCGCCTACGTGGCGCCACCACAAACAAGGATTCCCTTTTAATTTATTTATTTCCAAAATTAACCTTCTCCTTTCATGAAAAGTTGTGACTTTTAATAAAAGTTGTGACTTTAATAAAAAGTTGTGACTTTTATTGAAAATTGTGACTTTTATTGAAAGTTGTGACTTTTATGAAGCGTTGTGACTTTTATGAAGAGTTGCTACTTTTATGAAAGGTTGTGACCTTTCCAAGGGGTTGTGACCTTTCCGGTAAGGCACAATAAGCATTTGTTCACACTACTCTTTTTTGTCTATATATAGAGGGGTTTTCTTTCATTTTAAAATAACGAAAATTCTGAACTTCTTCTCCTTCTTCTTCTGTACAATTAAATATTTGATTCTGAACTTCTTCTGCACAATTAAATATTTGTATACTTTGCTTCCGTTGAGTGGCTCACTGACACTATTATTTTTGTATCATAACACTGGTGAATAAAATTATTTCATCCTGAGAGTATCTATTTCTTTAAACCTCGGGTACTAGAGGGAAATGATTTTCTTAAGGAGAAAGTGTGTATTCAGTAGGCTCGATTTTTCCTTTCTGTTTCATCCTATTGTTACAGATCCTGGTATGTTTTTTTTACAGGCATTAATTTATGCTTATGATATTAATTGTTGTTTTTGAGTACATGTTTTAAACATTGTTGTTTATGTTTCTGTAAAGTTATTGTTATAATGTATTTGTTAGTATATACTCTATGTAAATCCAACTATTGCAGATTCACAAATAACTTTTTACAGAATACAGTTATTTAGAACATTCTCCAAAGAAAACTTTTCTTCTCCAAAAGATTAAGCCTAAAAATTTATATCATTTTTTGTTGTTGTCATAATAATGTTAAAATTAACAGGTGTAAAAAAAATTAGAAAGTCAAATAATAGAATGAAAACTAGCAATAAATGTTATATGATACACAATGATGCTTATTCTCTCACACCAAAGTATTTTTTTGAACTTTTTTCCCTTACTTCTCTTTCATCCTTTTCAACGATCCTTAATGTTTTGTTTGTGCACAACCTCAATTCCAAAACACTATCATAACTATATTACATATGAAATTTGGATTTTGGAATACTGCATTTTAATTTTAAAACACATAATGACTACATATTACTTATTGGTATATCATATGATTATGTAATCTTTGCTCTTGATAAACACATTAGTTATATATAAAAAAAATTAAAAAATTTAATATTTTTAAAGTAATTGATAGTGTTATACTAACGAAATTTGCAAAGAAGAAAATTGAGAAAAATATTTATTTGACTCTCTAATTAAAGACACTATGTAACCATGCATATAGATGATAAAAATAAACTAACCATTGTAAAATTTCAAAAGCAAATTAATGAATCTGTAAAATGAAATTATGTAAACTAGGAGAAAATAGTGTTATGATTTGTAATTTTGCCTTTTCTTTTAATAAAACAAATGGTAAACTACAATTGAATAACCTCTATACTCTTAAAAACAAATTTATATAAAAATACTATAACATCAAAATACAAGAAAAGTTCTATTTTAATAAATTTTAAAAAAGAATGTTCTAACCGCGCGAAGCGCGGGTCCATTTACTAGTTTAATTAATAAATCTCAATCTTTAGGCAATTAAAACATTCATCTATTGCTTCAAAGTTTCTAATTATTAGTTTGCGTAATTTCAGAGACCTCTTTCCAGGTTTGGGTTCATAACACTGCCTTCCATTATGGTTTGCATTTTTATGCATACCTCCCGTATTTTAATTACACTGTTACAAAAGTTAACATTTTTATTTTGGAATAATAATATAATTTAATATTTCAAGCTTATCCTATTAAAGGTTGACGGGATTCAATGAGAAATTAAGAAGAAGCTTATCGTGGAAGAAGAGCCCAAGAACGAGTCCAAGAATTGAGGAACAGAGTGGGCTAAATGATACACATATTTCATGATCCAAGTACAAGTCTAATAAGAGGAAGATAAGGACCACATGGAGCCCGAAATTGGGCCACATAGACCCCAAAAGGGGACTGGAAGTCAACCCCACATAGAGTCATGGGGGCTGAAAAGCAAGCCTAGGTGGAGTCAAAGAGGACTGAAAATCAAGCCTACGACAAGTTGAAATTCACGCCAAAACATGTTGAAAAGTGGCTTCAGTTATGGTGCTAATTTGGCACTTACTTTCCTTATTTCTAGTAGGTAGTTTTGGGAAGAATTTTGGTATTATTTTTACTAGCTTTCCTAGTTTGATTTTAGTAGCGAGCAAATTATGCAAAGTGGCCACTCGGCACTTGGTGTTACCCCCAAATTAGCCTAACTTTCAAAAATTACTAAAATTAGCCAAATATGTTCTTCCTCTTCCTTTCAATTCATACATTAATGGCTTCTTCTTTCTTTTTTCAATTTCGTCAGTTGTCTACTTTTTCTTCTTCGTCGTCATTCTTCTTCTTCATTTTCTTTCTTCCGCTTCGTCTTCTTCATCATTTTTCTGCTTCTTCTTTAAAAAAAATTAGGCGTATCGAAAATGTGAATCGTTTCAAACGAATTATATATCAAAAAACTCAAAACATCGAGAGTATTCATATCTAAATTTTGGGACTATGTAGAGATGATTTTTAGTTGATCGGGATTGAATCGTCATTGTATACTTCATGTATAGCCAGTGTATATTTCATGTATAGTTAAACTTTTTGAGTGTATCATAATGCATAGTCAGTGTATAGTTAATGTATAGGTAAGCTATATTGTATAGTCAGTGTATATTTTCCATGACTTTTGGCAAGCTATATTGTATAGTAGGTGTATATTTACTGTGATTTTTGGCTATTTTTTATGTAAATAAAACGTGGTTATATTTGTTGTAAATTAATTACTTTATTACTTCCTCTGTTTCACAAAGAATTGTCTAGTTTGACTTGGCTCGGAGTTTAAGAAAATAAAGAAGACTTTTGAATCTTGTGGTCCTAAATTAAAGTTATGTCAAATGTACAAAATTGCCCTTTAATCTTGTGGCCTTAAATATGCCACGTGGAAAGCTGAAATTAAAATGTTACCAAAAAAAGAAAGAGGTCATTCTTTTTTCTTTTTTTTTTGATAACCGAGAAATCCGTCTGTGACCCGCCCTTTGGACCAATCACAGCCTTCTAAACTCGGTGGATAATGGGCCTGCCCCTCTACCCTTCTCCACTTAAATACCGGGCTTCGCTTTGCATGGTGTGGGTCTTGAACCTGCGACCTATGCCACAAATCCTCCACTTTTTGCAACTTGAGCTAGGCCTTGGGGGCAAGAGGTCATTCTTTTTGAAACATACTAAAATGGAAAGGAGGCCATTCTTTTTTAAACGGAGGGAGTATATATATTTGAAAGTAGACCTTTTTTGTTTTCATAAAAGTAGGAAACGAAAACCATGCTATTTAACATAGGTCTTCCCGATATATAGGGTGGTTTTTGTTATTTTTAAAAACAACATTATTATGAATATCATTTGAGAGGTTTATGTTCTTTACACCTTTGTGTGTAGTAACTATGAATTTGTCTTATAACCTTGTAAGAACAATTCTTTAAGAGGTAACACTAATTTATAACTTGAAATCTTTGGTTTATATTTAAGTTAATCTAGGAAAGTAATATGCATTATACTAATTATTGTCTCTAATTTCTTTGAAATAGGGGTCTAGATCACCTTTTGATCGATGTTCTTGAATTGAATCTATTAGTATCATAACTAATTTTAATCCACTAAATTTGAAAACTAAGATCAATTAAGGTTCTTAGCACTTAATCTTGAAATTTAGGAATCTTATTCTAGAATGTCGCATATCTTTAAATTCCATCTTTGATCTTCGTATTTTCACTTCCGCATTGTTTTCTTGTTTCTTTCAAGTAACCCCATTCTTATCATGTACTCTATTTTAGTCCCGCTTAACCTGAAACTTTTAGACTCTACGACATGTCATTAACTCTACCGCTCGTCTCGTCAATCAATACTATGTCATCGGCAAATAACATACATCATGGCAGCTCTTTTTGAATATGATGTGTCAATTCATCCATCACTAAGGAAAATAGGAATGGGCTAAGAGATGATCCCCGTTATAACCTCATCATAATCAGGTAGTGTTCAGAGTCCCCTCACATTGCCCCAACACAGGTTAACATTTTGGGTTTTCACAGCCATTTAGCTCATACCAAATACTTTTTCTCATTTCAACCCTTGCAATATTTTTTATGTTATTCATTTATATACGGATTAAAATCCTAATTACCAATGATGAACAAGAAATTGGATGTCTAGTAGAGTAGCTACAAACTTTAATTTTATTAGATTTTTCCAAGGCCTTGATAATCATCCCTTAGCCACCAGGATTTGTATCCATTATCCCATTGAAAAATTCTGATCACTTAATCAACTCGCATGCAAATACAAGTAGTTTCTGCTTCATTCAAATAAGATGATAAGTAGGGGCAGACCCACATTCATTCTTCCGAGTCCTCGAGCACCCATTAATCTTGACATAAAAGTGTTTATATATATATATATAGTAATTTCTTCAAACTTTGAGCATATTAAATGTTCAGCACCCAGTGAACAAATCTTCAAATAGGTGTGCTTTGGTCTAGTGACTAGTTTGAAGGCCTTGTCTTTAAGGAGGTCAAGGGTTAGATTCTCACTAATAACAATTATTTACACATTTCCTATTTTTTCTCTTTCCCTCCAATATAAACTCTCACATGTTCTTCTCTTTTTTTTCTTTATATACTTAACTTTTAGTCTTAATTTCTTTTACATTTGATAAGTTTCTCGTGACATGACAAAATTAAAAAGTCATGTCCAATAACTTAGCTTATATTTCTGGAGAAATCTGGCTATTTGGTTATGAAATCCTTTAAACTAATTTTTTTTCCTCAAAAATTGATTATTTTTTTTGTTTTTGTAAATTAATCTTATTTTTTCTCATTAATGTTTTAAATATCGCGTTAAAATAATTATGCATTTATACTATATAATATATAGTAATTTTACATTAAAAGAAGTGAGCACCCATAAGCCGAAAATCCTGGATCCACCACTGATGATAAACCCCACAATGAAATGCCTCATTTTCCATGGCCCTTGGCATTATTGACATATATAGCAAAGGGCTTTTCTTTAACACATAGGTTGTGCAACTTATTCCGTGAACATCAGACTGATGAAGTGTGCTGGCACCTGACTGACCAACATTGGAGGAGGTGCCAAGGAGCAGCTGCGGGTAGTGACGCAGAAAAGGAGGTGAGAGAGTAGAGATGCAACAATGGAGTGAGGAGTACAAAGTCTAAACCCTTTCTTTACAACAAGCAAAGTGTTTTGGAGGCTTCCATGTAAAAAAAAAACATTGTGGTGCAAAACAAAATCTACAAACATGCAACCTTATGATCTTAACATGTTTGACCACTACTCTAACATCACTGTATTGTCAAGCGGATTCGACATGTACTATAGGTAGACCTTTTAAAAAAGTTCAAGTACAAATATAAATAGTAAAAGTTCTCGATGAACTGGATTCGATTGAATCCCTTTTGATGAACGTAGGTAGTTCCTGGCTTTAAAATATTAACCTAAGGTAAATTTCATCGCTTCTCTTAATCACAAATCTAAGCAAACATGGATATATGCAAAGGAAATTCCAAAATCTACAAGATACAATTTCAAAATGCTATCTGAGTTAAGAATGCAATAAGGAGAAAACCAAGAGAACACAATCTTAGAATTATACATACATTATTAAAGTTAACTATGGACACCAAAAAAAACACCTTATGTCAGCTTATATGAATCCTCACAAAAAGAATTTAAATCAATGTCGATGCGTAACACTACCTTTTCATATTATCAAGAAGAAAAAAGTTGAAGGGGAAAAGGCTTCATACCTGATAATTGACTTTAAAACGTCCAAGAAGCCGACAGAACTCATGATAATTATCATGACAAGCCAGACCTGTTCCAAGTAGGGGGATGGGGAGTCATAATGACATCCTATAACAGAACATAGCAAATGTAGCACTCTAAACCACCATCTGTTTGCTCAATCAAGTTGACGCTAAATCAGCAAAAATCAACTTATGTTCATGTTCCTTTCTCCCCCCCCCCCATCCCTTCATATTCAAAGATAGGAGAAAAATAAAGTAGGAAAAATATGTCATCAAACTCAAAAGACCTATCTGCGTAAGTAAGTGTACTGCACGGCTGCACCCATTGATAATTACAAGTAAATAGAAAAATACAGCAGCAAGATTGCATTAAAATGAGACCTGCTACTTTATCAATGTTTTTAATACTTAAAATGGATGTTGTTAGTTATAAGCTTTCATTTTAAGAGCTTTACCGCCAGACATTAGCAGTTGGTAATGGAAAATTAAACAAGGTCAGTTTTTGGAGGCACAGATGGTGGGGCGAAGATACACGAAGTGTCACCAATCCTTTTGACTTTCGCATATCAAATCAAAAGGAAGCAACAATTTATCAGGTATACTGAGAGCAAAACGGGGAGGCAATATGAGAGCTATAGTCTAGGAGAAACGTGCAAGAGTGGAAGATTAGGGAACTCCAAAGCCTGATGAATACGCACTAAAAACAAAGTATTACTCAATCAATTCAGGACATACAGATGTAGAAAGGAAGGGAGCGGTATCTTCTTGGTCAAATTTTTTTATCACAGGTTGTTGAAAAGAGAAGATAGGGGTTTCCATATCCGTCAGTTTGGATACAGAAGCATCAAAGAAGGTATGCCTATTCACAAGAATGACATCAAGGGGTGTAATCCTAAAGCCAGAAAACATAAGGAAAATTACATATGTGAGGCACTGTTACATATATAAACAACTGGGAGAAGATGTAAATCACCATCTTGTGCACTCTTGGTTCACTAACCAGTTGTGGGGGACATTCCTCAACTTACTTTGAAAAGGAAAAACAAGTTGAGGAATGTCCACCACAACTGGATAGTGAACCAGCAGTGCACAGAGCATAATAACACATGTGAGGTGCAGTGAAGGACATGACACATAGTTGGGCTCTCAACACGAAAGAAGGAAAAGCAGAACCTAGATTGTGGCTCCCCCAGCACTTATTTGGGTACTGTGAGCAAAAAAAAGGATAAGTTTTGATGGGATACTTCGCTTTGCACATATAAGGGGAATTCCCTTTATTTTTAACAAAATTTGGAGCCCCAATGAGATTCTTGCTGGTATAGATGATGTGTGTCATTTGCTGGAAAGTATATCTTCGTCTTGTAGGTTCTGGTATAAAAGGTTTTTCCCCAGATCATCAACAAAAATTTACTGTATTACTTATCACAACAAGATCAAAGATGGATGTTTACACGTTAGGCGTCTACACATAGGGATTCTAACTCCAAAGAGACATTGCCTCAAACGGACTTCAAGATGGATAAGCACCACAGATGTTTTATGTTAGGCTTCTGGAGGCCAAATGTATCTATCCTCAGTCAAGACCAGAACAAGTGTCTGCAAATTCAATGGCCAAGCAGAGTTGGATATGAAATTATCACACTAGATTTATACAGAAACATAGCAATCCAAAACGTAAAATTTAATAAAACGCCACTCTACGAAAAAAATCGTCTAGATAACCAAAGAACTGAAAAGAGAAATAAAATAAAACACCAGGAGAGAATAACCGAAAATTGAGAGGCCAATCCTGATCTTCAAATTTATATAAAACCCACACAACTAATGTTATCTGATATGATTATGATGTCTTTAAAGATGACCAACATAATTGAAATACAATTATCCTATTCACCTTTCCCAGTTTGCATAATGTCTTTGGTTCCTGTCATCAGGTGTGCCAAGTATTTCACTCTAGAAGTGTCATTTGAAAACAGAGATCTCCTCACTGAAGCCAGCCGGACTAAACACTCCAAAGCCTGAGACAAAATTAAGCTTGTTACACTTGTCAATTTACTGCTTCAAGTTTGAGAATCTGAACTGAGGACTGAAAAGAGCATTCTTGACAACAGTTTAGTAAATCAATTAAATTGTTCAAACCACCAGTCACATGAGTTAAATATGTGTGACAACAACGAAGCAAAAAATCCACTTGAAGGCACCAGAAACCGTATGATACTGACCTCCTTCGATATGTTAGGCTTATTGATTTCATAATAGTCAAAAAAAATCTGCACCGTCGATTGATCCTCCAGGACTTGCTTCCATGAAGATGGGATCTGCAACAATGTTAAGTGAGCAACATGATATTTGCAGGTATGTTAAACAACTTGATAAATATATGTTATAGAAGATAAAACCACCTGAATAGTGTTAAAATCATCCGAACTTTCATCAACCGTTGTTCCCATAAAGTCGAATGATAAACATTTCAGGGACAGAGCAAGCGCCAGTTCATGTAGTTTGCTGCTAGCCGTATTCTTAGAAATTGTTACTGCATATTAAGAACAAGTAACAACAGCAAGATAACAAATTGCACATAACAATGTCAAATATCACAATTATGATTGTATCTGGTGGAGTATTACCATCATTTTTCAGTTGGGCCATTGATGTCAAGGATACTTGGAATACTTGAAGAAGCGATTGATCTCTGAAGGAGCAAGCCACCCTACGATGCTGTGCTGATGGCAATCCAGGACTGGGCTGGATATTTTGCAATCAAGAAAATGTATAACCACACAAGTTTATTAGCTGTATGAACTGGCTGATTCAAAGAATAAGGAGGTTAAAGACTTAAATCTACCCATTTATTAAGTCCATATCAGAATACTAGAAATCAGAAGAAAAAGTACCTAGCTATAAAATTGCAACAATTAGCAACATAAGATTCAGCTGATAATTCTCTCTTCAACTCATATACAAAACTAAATTCCAAAATAATGATCTCAAGAGTTTCCTGAATTAAACCAGGAGCTTGACTAAAAGGTAGAGTTAATAAGATACAATCAAGTAATTTGACAGCAAAGGGGGAACAAAAAGCAGTACTATATCAATGTCAAAATCTGGGGACCTTTGCATGTTAGAAGACTTCTGATAAATCACTTTAAAAGAGTTAGACCATCTCCAACCTCACTCTATTTTACTCTCCATTCTCTATATTTGGAGAGTAAAATAGAGAATGAGCTCTCCAACCACCCTCCATTTCACTCTCTATTCTCCATATATAGAGAGTTGAATAGTAATTCTCCAAACACTCTATTTCACTTTTTTATTTTTTTATTATTACTTCTATTATTTTGTAATTAACATATTATTTTTCATATAAGGCTATGAATTAAATCTCTAATATAATTCTTTTTAAATGTAATATAATATTTTTAAAAATATATATATTATTTAATATATAATACTTTCATTCCGAAATAATAATATTTCAATTTTTAAAAAAAAAATTTGTCAATTTAATATAATTTGATTTTATTATTATTTTTCACTATAAAGAATGCACAATTTTAAATGGACTACAATTGTTCAAACTATTCGTAATCTACGTTCTCAAAAGAAGAAATATTACGCGATGAAACAAGAATCGAGCCGAAAAGATGTTGAACGTACATTCGAAGGCCTGCAATCACGTTTTGCAATTATCATAGGACAATCACGTTTTTGGAGAAAAGAAGTGTTACAAGATATAATGACTACATGTATCATATTGCACAACATGATAATCGAGGATGAGGATGGATGTAATCTTAATGCACCAATTCAAGATGTCGTAGAGGTTCCAATTCGACAAAAATGGTGGTAGATGAAAAATTTCGATTTGAACAATTTTTAGCTAGACATAAAAAAAATTAAGGACAAAAATGCTCATTTTGATCTCCTAATGTGTTAATAGAGCATTTATGTGAGCAACGTAATAATCTTGAAAGTTGGGTATTTATGTAGTGTTTATATAATTATATTTCATTAATGATTTCACTTTTATTTAAATTGTTTATTAATTTGTATATTATATAATATTTGCTTCCAATTTATGTTATTTAGAAATTTAGAATAAAATATAATTTTATTAAAAAAAGAATTTGAAAAAATAAAAATTGTATATCACATGAAAATGATATAAAAGTGAGTATTTGGAGAAAAAAGAAAGAAGGGATTTATATTATGAAATAGGAAAATAAGAATGAAATAGAAATAATAATATAATATTGAGGAGAGAGAAGAAGATTCTTTTTTGGAGAGTAAAATAGAGAATTGGGTTGGAGTTGATTGTCAGGAAAAATAGAGAACTCTATATTTGGAGAGTGAAATAGTGAACAGGGTTGGAGATGCCCTTACTAGATAACGAACACTTTTTTATGTACATAAACTGTAACACCCCAGAAATAGACAACCCATTAGGAGATTTAGGATACGTCATTCGGCACCAACATATTTTTAAAAGCTCACAACTGTAGCAGTTGAAATATCACATGATATCTCCTTTGCTAGTTTCCCTTTCTTTCTTTCTTTTTTATAAGAGTGGTATTCGGGCCAGCTTTCGTGCACCTCGACTGATTCATAGGATACCCTTCTTAAATTTCATCTACATGGTTTTGATAGGAATATGACATCAGTCAGTCAAAGTCATATTCAGAAATATAAGCCTTATGAAATACTAACCTGATTCATCTCTGACACGAGTTGATTCAATATCTTCAAACCAATTGCATAATGAGATTCTGTCTGAGGCATAGATACCACACATCACAAAAAAATCTATTAGAAATTTATCACCAAATTGGCAAATATACTAGTGCAAGTCATAGAAACTTACGGGAAGAAGGAAAAATAATAAGTCATACACTAAAATTACAGAGAAAGAGAAGGCGACACACAAATATCTATCAATCTTCACGGACTATAAGCTCACATTCTGTTCTCACCAAAATTTGGACATCCATAAAAAAAATTATGAACATTCTTAAACCCTCTTAAAAGATGAGAATAATAAGTACAATCGTGCCAAAAATGATGAACAAAGTCCAATAAACCAAAATAAATCAGTTTCTACATTCCACATCATATTACATATATTCTGCAAGAGACCTCTTGAAAAGATTCTGATACTCCTTAAATATCAGTCTTGTTAATTCGTCACTCACATCAATATCATCTTCTTCTGTACTCTGCTACATAATTGCAATTTTGTTGTGAACTCTATTAGGGATTCTTTGCAAACAACTATGTAACTAAAACTAATCACATACCGCAATCATATCCACAAGGTCAACAGGAAGTGTGGGATAAGACAGCAACTGCATAAGTTATATGAAAAGTATGATTTTCTTTGAAAACTGAGTTTGATGATTCCTATTAAGGATTTTACTTACGATATGACTCATATAACTATGAACCGTGATTTCTGATGATTTTTTATGACAAGTATGAACACCATGGTTTTTCTCAAAGGTAGAACTTTACTATTTATGATACGATTTTCATGATAAACAAGTATGAACTTCACAATATTATGACATGATTTATGAACTTCACAATATTATGACATGATTTATGAACTTCACAATATTTTCGTTGGTTCTTTCACCAAAAACGACTTTCGTCCTTTACTATCCACAAGGTCGAAGCCCTTTTCTTCTCTCTTCCCCTCCTCTTCTTTCACAGTCATCAGTATTTCCCACCAGATCAGAATTGTGAATACCTCGTTGGTCACCTCTATCTCCCTCGCACCTTCTTCCCATCCCCTTTCACCCCTTAGATGTGAGCCCAATGCCCCAATGTAAGTGGTGCTTGAGACAAGTCTCCTCTTCCGTCTGCTAGAACATTTTTTGTGACCACATGCTCATGGGAAGACCTAATAATCTGATCCACACCACTCTTCTTACTTCTACTGGCCAACAATCCATAGTCAGCTTCCACCGGTCGAAATTTAGCTTCATCTTCTTCCACATCCATTCTGCTGACACGACGTGTTGGCATTTTCAAAAGGTCCAACTTCATTTTGGGCCCTATTGTCTGGTTGTCTAAGTTGTGAACCTGAGAAGTGACCAGGCAAATTTGAATTAAAACCCTAGGCACGTGTTGTGCCAGAGGTCTTCCAATGACAATATCAGACCTCAATATTGCTTCCTCATCATCTCTGACAACCTTCTTTCCTTTGCATGTCAATATGCCGCCAATGACCAAAAATCAGAAGTTCCTGTCGTGCGATGTGTTGAAGAGAAAAAGGCGTAAGTTTTCTCTCTCAGGCACGACTCCAAATACAATTTTGAAATTTTTCCTGACTTTCCTTCACCCCCTCCCCCCCAAAAAAAATCTTCTCTTTCAAAACTCTCTATTGTAAATGATGGATAACACCATCTGTTTTGCGGTAGGGTTTAAATCCTTCGACATAGAAAATCTATCAAGGATCTCGGGCAAATGATACGAATGGACGGAAAGGAGTACGAACTCCATCAAGCAAACATCCTTCAATAAGAAGGCAATGGAGTGGATAGTGAAGACACTGAAGGAGGCATCCAGGAGCGGAAATATTGTCCGATGGTGGAAGAAAACAGATCCTCTAACAGAGATCTTTTGTGTCAGTAATTTCAACAAATATAGTAGATACATAAGCTTGATAAATGTAAGAGAGGGAAGGAGACCTGTCAGAATTATTCCAGAGTTGATACAGCTCGGCATATGGTGGAGAGAAGGGGATGTAACAGACACAGAAACATAATGTCTGAATTTTCTAGATGGACCTAGATCTGCATGATCCAGTTCTGGTGGGTGGGAGGTACACTTGGTTCAGGGGAACCAATCACCAAAGTGTTGCTAGGTTGGATAGATTTTTATATTCTATGGAATGGAAGGAAAATTTCAAAAGCATCAAACAAAGAACTCTACCAATGATAGGCTCAGATCACTGTCCTATATTTCTTGAATGTGGAGACTTGGAACACAGACAGACCTACTTCAAATTCGAAAATTGGTGGCTCAAAGTGGAGGTATTTAAGGATTGGTGCAGCATTGGTGAAGTAGCTTTGTTGTTGAAGGATGCCCTGGTTACAGATTAGGGGTCAAACTTAAAATGCTAAAGAAAAAGCTAAAAGAACGGAGTAAGAAGACCTTTTTCTGAACTAGACATAAGGAAAACAATCTCCTAGAGGAACTATCTGAGCTTGACAAAATTCAGGAATCAGGAGGATAGGCTTATATCTTAGGATGAAGTGTTAATAAGGCCTACAATACTGGTGGAGTTGGAAGTTCTGGCTAAACATGAAGAAGCTAACTGGAGGTAGAAATATAGAACCCTTTGTAAGAAAAAGGATCCAAGGGGAAATAGTGGAGTTCTACCAGAAACTTTACTCTGAAAATGTTCAATGGAGACCCGGCAACAATTTCTTAAACTGTCCAAGGCTAACTGGGGAGGAAATAGAGGACCAAGAAAGAAATTTTGATGAGGAGGTTCTGAGAAGTTTAAAGCAATGTGCAGTGGATAAAGCACCAGGACCAGATAGCTTTACAATGGGGTTCTACATCAAATGTTGGGAAGTGGTCAAGGGTGATATCATGAAGACCTTTCAGCATTTCTATGACCAAGGGAGGTTTGAAAGAAGTTTTAATGCTACCTTCATAGCCTTGATTCCAAAGAAAAAGGGTGCTAAAGAACTAAGGGACTTTAGACCTATCAGTTTGATAGGAAGCATCTATAAAATTCTCTCAAAAGTGCTCACTGAAAGGCTAAAACGAGTGATGTCCAAACTTGTTAATTCACAACAGCTAGCTTTTATTAGGGGGAGGCAGATCATGGATGCTGTTCTAATAGCTAATGAAGCTATAGATTCCAGGTCAAGTTTGAAAAAACCAGGCATCTTATGCAAATTAGATATTGAGAAAGCATATGACCATGTCAACTGGGATTTTCTTATGGGTATGCTAGAGAAGATGGG
>JAJOOO010008143.1:0-15603 GCA_029582685.1 Solanum piurae | reverse complement strand
TATATATATATAGTTAATATTGAATATCATAGCTCTGTCCCTATAGTACTCGATTTTGCCACCATGTTGAGAATTTATTTCGCTATTTGAAGTATCAAATGTTATTTTGGTCTACTTCCATTTTACACACTTAAATTTCAATTAGAGAAAAGGAAATTACTTCGATCTTTGTCAACAATCGATCCAAATAGAAGAGAAGATGATTTTGAGAAGATAGCACTTCTGTAAAAATTGTTGCAAAGAAATAAATGAATGCTTATTTTTCAAATTATGAAAGCGAAGTTATACAAGAAAATTACGTATGGGAGAGTGGGTGACAAATACTACTAATTTGGAGTTTAGGAATACAAGTTATTAATTCTAGCTCTATTAATTTGTATTCGCTCTCGATAAACCTAACAAACGGATAAAATGCTTATTATCGATATGTTCTTAATTTTCGAGTTCAAACTCATCAAATTGCTAATTAAACGATGAAGATATTACAACTATTTCAAGCGAGTGTCAATTGAGATTCCGATTTCTTCACTACAAAATGGTAATATTGATAGGTAAACCCTTTTTAAGATACACATATGTGTAGTATTTATTTGGCTTCTTCTTGTGTTATATATGATACTCTGTACTATCAGAAAATGATGAATTAGCGACAAACAAAATTATAAAAATTTCATAGTACATAATTTTATTTAGCAATGAATTTGGTAGAGATTGTCAATAAATTTCGTATTTTCTTGATTAGTAGTAAGGTGTAGGCATTTGGTAATAAAGTATACAAAGATGAGAACAAAACTGAAATGCAGATGCATGTGCCAAATCCAATGCCACCAGCCAGCACTAAGGTTAAGTGACCAAAAAGGATGTTTTTTTTGTCCTATCAGAATCCTTCCTTCACAAATTAAAGGGTCCCATTTAACACTTCCACTTCCTTTCAAAATAAGTGTCATCGCACATAAAATTTAATATTTTCTCATTTATTTTTACTTGTTCATTATTTCATAAATAATTTTTCATTTTTATTTGTCATTTTTAACATATCAAGTAAAGATAAATAAAAAATTCATATTTTACTCTTACAATTAATTACTTATTCCCCAGATTATTTTACAAAACCTAATATTAAACATCCATTAATATTTAATAGGGATAATATGATAAACTATCTATGGCAAGTAGCAATGGCGGAACTAAAAATTTTAATAAGGGAGTTCAATATCCGAAGAACTAAACACACGAACTAACCGAAATAGATTCGGCATATATTATATATATAAATAGTAAAAAAATTCACCAAAGAAGGTTCGAATGAACCCCCAACAGAAGGTTAGCTCCGCCCCTAGCAAGTAGAAGTGACGGAGAGAGTAATTAGTATCTTCTTCCCATTATTATACCATTGTATTTAAACGATACTTCTATTTAATATTGTTGATTTCACGAAACATATACATAAATAAAGATAACTAAATAAATTATATCTTGTATTTATTACTTTTCTTAATAAACGTAAAATAAGTTAAAGACGATACTTATTTTGAGTCGGACTCGTGAGTAACAAATTGGGAGGTCCACAAAGCACAAACTTGTATTGGCAGGAATGTCAAGTTTGGTCAGTGGTCCGCTCCCTATCTACTAACTCCCCCAACCCTAGGGCGTTTTTTTTTTATTTTTTATAATCATATCTTTCTTTCTTTATAATTAAAAAAAAATTAAGTTGCTTTTGTCAATCGACTTTTACCCCCTTTAAATGGCAAAAGTACTCATTATCCCCTCTGAACTTGAAGTTTTTTATACGGTGTACATCTAAACTAAATTTCATTTTAATTACCCCGAACTTGTTTATTCCTCCGTCGCGTACACCTTTTTTGTCTACCTGGCGTAGAAATTGACAACACTCTCTACTAGGCGCGTGAGGAAGTGATTTTTTGCCACATCACAAAGCTACAACGGTAAAAAAAACGTAAAATCTCCATTTTTCTTTAATATTTGGCATATTTTAAACGAAAAATAAGGCAAAATGTAAATGAAAAGTAAAGGAAACAAAGATTAACACTTACTTGGTAAGAATTTCAGACAAATTTGAAATTTAATCGATCAACTTCACGTCTAAAAAAACCCAAATCCAGAAGGAGTTCCGCGAAATCAACCTTTATTCAAAAGTAACTTTTAAACAATGAATTTTAAATTTAAGAAATTTATTTTTTGCAATATTAATTTATCTAGGTGGCTATTATTTATCTAGGTGGAAATCCACATCACCACTTTTGCCAGCTGTCGCGCGTGCGTAGTCACAGTAGGAGCAGGTGGACGAAAAAGGTGTACGCGATGGAGGAATAAACAAGTTCGGGGGTAATTAAAACGAAATTTAGTTTAGGTGTACACCGTATAAAAAGCTTCAAGTTAAAGGGGGTAATGAGTACTTTTGCCCTTATAAATTTATTCACTGTGTAATAATAAAATAGTTTGACATGTTTAATTTACTTTTTGACCCGTTAAAATAATCTCACCTATCGTCTTTTTTCAAATAATTTACTCGTACTCGTAGTAGAAAATAATGAATATATAATTAATTTACTCATTAATAAGCTATATAATTGGATTTTAGGTGACTCAATTGTGTAAAAAATAATGGATAGTTAATGTACTAATATATACGCACAATGTTATAGTGATTGAATATTCTAGGAACGTGCGAGTTTGACGTAAAATTGTTTTAAAATACCTATAATTTCTAGTAACAAATGCAAATTTATCTATAGAATTAAAATATGATTAAAGAAAAGGATATAAATGGCTAATATGAATTAGTTGATATAACAATTAAGTTACTGTAGTTACCTACTCTTCTGTCCCTAATTATTTGTCCACTTGTAAATTGATACACCTATTAAGAAAAAACAATGATTGACATAGTGAGTTTATCATTTTACCCCTATTAATTATGAAGTGGATGAATTAAAAATTTAAGATTTTCAAGAAGTTCTACATTTTTCAAAGTAATTAATTGAGGGTATAATAGATAAAAGAAAATTGTCCTTTTTTGATTTGTCAAAATGAACAGTAATTAGGGACAACTAAAAAACGAACAAGTAATTAGAGACAAAAGGAGTAATATATAATATTATGATTTGCAATCGAGGTATGGATTCATTTACAAAGGTGAAAGTGCTAATAATTCAATTAATTGATTATCTCAATTTCTACTCTTTTTTTATCTTACTTTCACAATGGAATAAGTAGGTCTATAAATGAGCCATTATTGAAAATGATATTATTGTAGTATATTTAGGGAGCTGAATATTTAATTTGCTATTTATTTCTTTGGGACACTATTAGTCATAGTATCTCCCAATGCATCTAACACTTTAAAACACCACCAATAATAAGGTTTTCACTTTATTTCTTGTAGCTTTCCTTGTAAGGTATAAAGTTGTACATTGCATTTAATAAGGTCTAGATCATAATTCCGGTTGCTCAACTTGAAATAAGAAAAAATGTGAAAGGGTAATTCAGTACACTACTTCAAACATAAATTAGACCACATTGATATTATTGTAAGCAATTAGAAGTTTAATTCGAAATCTATTAGTTGGACTTGATAAAAAAATTAACATATATATAGAGTTTGAGAGAAAGCTAGTCATTGAGTTTGATGAACCCACACATCCATCCTGATTGCTAGACAACTTTACCTTGCATTTGTTCAAATTAATAATTTCACAACTTGAGACCCCATATTAATATAAAATAATAATTTTTACCGTTGCATCAAAACTCGTCTTTCTCTCACCTAAGATAAGAAAAAGGAAAAGAAGGGAAAGGGAGAGAAAAACTCCTCTCAACAGTTGTGGATGTAGCATATTCTTGACTTGTAATTTTATAAAGGGAATTTGTTATTCAAGACCTTTTAGTAAAGGGAAATTATTATTTTCTATTTAAAAAGTAAGAATTAGGTGTCTACAAACTTGTATGTTGCAACGGGGACCAACCATATCTTAAAATATTTTTATTTTTCTCTAACATATTAGGTGAAGTAGTGTCAAATGATGAGTTCTTTATACACAAGAAATTAACCAAATCCCTAACTTATTCTAATATCAAAACCCTAATCAACAAGGCCGGTAATTTCTATATTTATCATAATCCAAATTTACCATATAAATATATTTAAAAATATACATATTGTCATATTTACATTTAATATACACAATATCTATTTTCGATTACGTGGCTGAACAATATCTATTTTTCGATTACATGACTGAAAAGCGGCTAACATGCGCTTTTACTGTGAAGTGAATTGTGTTGGGCCAGTTCTATAATAAGGCTTGACATAGAAGTGTTGGGCTTTATGTCCTTGAGCCCTTAATGGTTGAGACTTGAGCCCTTGCAAAAGAAGTTAGTTTTAGGAGAAATTTTCTAATTACACAAACATTTTTATCATATTTATTAAGTAATTCTTTCTATAGTTTGAAAGAATTGTATTTTTTTTAATCACTAATTAATAATTTCATATCAGATACACCTAGATACATGTTTTTGCTCCCATATACATTAAAATAGGGAGAGAGGCGAGCAAGAGCAGGAGGGAGCCGAACAAGATTTGTCTTTGTATCCTAGATACATGTGAATCCACCTAGATACAGTGCATCTAAGACAAATTACACCTAATTTTGACTCCATATATCCCGAGATACATGTATGTGGACGTATCTGAACGCACATAATCAAGGTTTAAGATGTCTTCATCATCTTTAACAAAGTATTTAATCCAGAAATTTGATAAGGGATCTAATTTCAGTCTGTGGAAGATAGAAATATTATCGTCATTGGTGTTACTAGGGTTATAGAAGGCAATTGAGGAAGCTAATTCAGATGGGTTGAAAGAATTAGTAAAAGTAGACTTGAAAAAAGTTTGCACAATGTGTATCTAAGTAATTAGCTCCTAAACTAATGAGATTTCTATAAGTTACGAATTGTTGGGATACTGCAATAGGTCTTGCAATAGTGAGTAATTTAATAAAATAAAATAAAATATCACACAACATAGAATTACTAAGAAGCTCTATCCTAATATTTCTTTTTACCTTCCCTATATTTAAATGTCTCAATAAACAATTTAGGTAAAAATGACCTGATAGTGCGAATTTTTTTCAAATACATAGTAGAATTATCCTGGAACGAAGGGATATATATGTATGGTATGATAACTTAGAAAATAGAACAATAACTCGCTATAACCAACTAGCTGTTAAATTATTCCGATAATATGAAAATTATTTATATTATATATCAGTGTATATATCTTAAGCTCCAAGAGTAAAAGATGTTTGTAGAAACATTTTTATTGAATGAGCATCAAGGCTATTGTGATCAATGCTTGTGGAAATCATGATCTTTAACTATAGTCACAGGACAAGCTGCATTGTTCAATACATAATTTGTTACACTTCCCAACATTATCCTGTTTCAAAATAAAATATCCAAAAGTTAATGAAGTACTTAAATGGAATATAAAAAACAACATAGGGATAACATATTTTTTGTCGCTAAATAGCTTGAAACTAACATATTTTTTTGATATACAAGGTGCAGAATGTCAAAATCAAACCATCACCAACAAGGTGAAAATTCATGTAGTCAATTAACTGATCTGCTAATATTTTTCAATTTTTTGATAATTTATTACTAAATAGAATTAATTATAAATTTTATTATTTAACTATAGAATTTACCCGTCGGTACTTTCTATTTTTTAATAGTGATAGAATAATGAAAAATAAGTACCTTTGGATAGTACTTAGGCCTCTGCTACCCATGACCAAAGAATTCAACCTGAGATCTTCAATAGAGTCACATACTTTCTCTCTTGCATCTCCCCAATACACTTTTGCCACAATGTTTATCTGTACAACAAATCAATACTTTCAAGACATGACTAATTACTCCCTATGAAATTAGTTACGAAATTTTTCGATAGTTTTTAGCTAATTGGTACTCCCTCTGTTCATAATTACTTGTTCACTTTTTCTTTTTTACTTGTTCCTAATTACTTGTCAATTTTGATAAATCAAGAAAGGATAATTTTCTTTTACCTATTATATCCTCAATTAATTATTTTGAAAAAGATAGAATTTTTTGAAATCTTAAATTTTTAATTCATTCATTTCATAATTAATAGGGGTAAAATGGTAAACTCACTATGTCAATCATTGTTTTCTTAATAAGTGTGTCAATTCAAAAGTGGACAAGTAATTAGGCACAGAGAAAATAACTCCAAGCTAAATGGATTTTTTTAATAATCCGTCGCTAAATGGAATTAGCATGAGTGTTTTACTATTTAGGTATGAAATTTTGTCCGTCCTTAAGTTCTTCTTTATATGATTAGACTTGTAAGAAAAAAATATAGAACTTATTAATAGATAAAAACAATTACTACCTCTTTCTGCTTAGTAGCTGCATCAAGTAAATCAACAACTTGGACATCAGTTTTTTTGATATCATAATACTTCATCACTTCTGGATCTCTAAACTCCACCCATGGAATCAGAGCTAACAAAATAAATTGAAACCACGTCATAAAGTGAAAAAACAAAAAGAAAAATTATCCAAAAATAAAAAGGAAAATAGTTTAATATCAATCGACATTATAAAAGAATTTTTACTCCATCACATCACCTAAATGATACAAACAAAAAGTCACCTAAATATAACTACAGACACATAACATGAAACTAGTTACCTAAAAATTTAAACAGGTGACATGATATAACTAGTGGCGAAGCCATAAATTCAAACTAGACGATTTTGAAAATATTTGAGTATCACACCTATCCCTAGGATATCTACTTATGAGGAAATACTATTTTTAACCCTTTACCACTAAACTAAAATATTCCTAATGTATCAAGGTGATTTTTGAAGTCTACAACAATTTTTGAACCCCTTTACCACTAAACTATTTCTAATGTATCAAGGAGATTTTCGAATGCAACATTTCATATGTAATCAAGAAAAAATATTTTTACTCTATTTGTGCAACACATTATTAATGTTAGGCCAAAGGGATTCAATTGATATGATGAACCCGCCCCTTGACCCTCTTTCGCTCCTCAATGAATATATACATACGTATAACATATTAAATTACACTGATAATAAAGGAACTTATGCGAACCAGTTTTTGCCCAGAGCTGGTCGCGGGACTCACTGAGAGTGTGAGTTTTGATGTGAATTAAGTAAACTGTGTCACCTTTTTCAGCCAAATTTTCAACTGTCCATTTCAATGCTTCCTTGCTGCTAGTTGAAAAATCAACTGCCACACCAATTGTCTTCATTTAAAAAAAATATATTAATCACTTTCTTTCTTTCTTGTCAAAACTGAAAAAATAATTCAAGGAAATGTTTTTTTTTTTTTTTATATATATTTTGTTTTCTCTAATTTTGATTTGAAGTAGAGGTGTTACGTGAATAATGGAAAATTAAAAGTATACAAATTTGATCCATTATTTTCGTTTTTTGGTCTTCTCTTTTTGTTTTCATGATTTATGGGTGAAATGGGGGAAAAAGGAAAGAAAGGAAAACGTCAACACAAATATTTGCATTGAGTGCGTGTATATATGTTGTATATTTTATACGGTGAAAACTTACGTGAATCTCACTAGTTTAAGATCAAATGACATAGATACATTATGATTTGCAATATTATATATCTTTTTGAATTTTGGTTCGTCCAGATACGTTCAAATATATCCAGATACATGTATCTCGAGATACATGAGGTTAAGATTAGGTGTAATTTGTTTTAGATACATTGTATTCAAGTGGATTTGCATGTATCTGTGATACATAACAAATCTCGCTCGCCTCCCTCATCTCGCTCGCCACTCTCCTATTTATCTGGTATCTCAGATACATGTGAATTACACTAACATGTATCTAGTGTGCTTCACATGTATCTGAGATACATAACAAATTTCGCTCGTCTCCCTCCCCATCTCACTCGTCTTAATGTATATGATAACAAAAATATATGTATCTAAGAGTATAATCCTCAAATATGAAAAAAATTCAGATTCAAGGAATACAAATTAAATTTAACATATCTTTTTGTGCTGGTTGAAGTCAAGATTATCATTCTTCATAGAAACCATATAGATTGATCAAAGATCAAACTAAAAAACCTTTAATTTTTTATTTTTTTTTTGCTTTTCGACAAAATTAAGATAAAATTGAGTCAAAAATCTCAATTAAAAAATTAATGAAATTTTAATTTTAAAAATCCAAAAATTCATAAAGATTATAACATATCTACAATATTCAAAATAAAGTACTATGATTATTACAATACTTTTCAATCTTGAATTTTATTGTCAACACATATGCTGAACAATGAAATGTGGGCTTGGTGTTGTGCACATTCTCTTCCCCTCAATTAATAACTAGAAATTGTGATGGCCCAAAAATAACTTTAGGCATGCGACTGATTTGGTCCCATTTTAATTGAACACATCAATTATAATAAAGGGTATCCAATTACAGTTTTAGTTTAAATTTTAAAATCGTTTTTGCCTATGTTTTCATTAGTTTATTAGGTAGCTGCTAAGTTAACCACATAAAATATGTCATTTACTCTAACTATAACATTTGTATTGATAAGCCATAAAATCTCATATCTTTTCTACTTGAGGCTGATGCATATAATGAAGGACATGACATATATTTATGTAGTTAAATTAACTATCTGATAGACTAATGAAAATACACGTAAAAATATTTTCAAAATTTGAATTGCAAGTGTTTAATTAAAATACTTTATTAAGAATTAGCATGTTTAATTGAAAGATGACTTAGTTCAAATATCTAAATCAAATATCGTGACAATTATTTTTTAAAATGACTATGTATTAAGCTTTCCTTATTTTATGTATCTAGAACATATTGTCATGTAGACTTCCGTGACTTAATGGTGTACAAGCAAGCAATATTCCATTGGGACATATAAGAATTCGAAACGTAAAAGAAAAATTATGCAATTATATTTCAAGAATCCATATATATAATTATAGAAACCAATATCATAATCAAGTTGATGCAAGATGGGAACCATAAGTAGAATATTTTTTAATTACTACTATACATCGGAATAAATTCTTAGGGTTTGAACTGAAACTCAAACTATCGAATTAGAATTTATCGTATCAAAGTTATATCTATTTTTTAATATTGAATTATCAAAATTGAACTTTGAAAATATCGAGTTGAATATCAAATGTTCACCTCTAGTGAATTATTTACCATATGTATTGGTAACATCAGTGGCGAATTTAGAGCCAAAAATTAGGGCACCGACACCCGTGATATCTTCGTAAAATTAGATATTTTATATATATATATATATATAATTTGTATGATATTATATTCTGACACCCGTACTACAAAAAGTCTAAATGGTCCACATGGTTAAATGTTGGGCTTTTGACCTTGATGATTAAGGATCAATTTCCACTTCAATACATTTTACTTGGTGCACCCATGTTCGAAAAATCATAGATTAATGTTGGAATATGAATATATCTCGTCAAAATATCTATCCTTCAATACATAATTACCAAAGTATCGTAATGTTCAATATTTAATACCTACTACTTTCAATTATCAATTACTGAATTATTGAAATTAAACTTTGAATTACTAAAATACTAGAAGCTTCCTATTTTCTGTGAAATATTATAATATTATTTTTTCTCACTAATTCAATCAAAATATACGTGAAAATAATGTGTCCCGATCTCCTATGTTAGATGATTATGAAATATATGTTAGAAAAGTACGAATTTATTTAATACTTACTACTTTTAATTATCAATTACTGAATTATTGAAATTATACTTTGAATTACTAAAATACTAGAAGCTTCCTATTTTTCGTGTGAAATATTATAATATTATTTTTTCTCACTAATTCAATCAAAATATACGTAAAAATAGTGTGTGCCGATCTCCTATGTTAGATGATTATGAAATATATGTTAGAAAAGTACGAATTTACTACACTTGTACTAAGTTTATTTGATTAAAAATTGAAAATTTTGTCTCCCACTTGGATCATAAGAACCAAAACATATTTACTTTTGTCAAACACATTTTCGTTTTGATTTTCCTCCTCTCTTTGCCTCTTTTAGGTAAAAGATTTTTTGTCATGAGTGTTTTCTAAGACCGTCAATAATTCAGAAATTAAATTAATATTTTAGGTGAAATTCACAAATATTTTCAATACATTTCTTAAGGATTAATCAAAGGCATAGATGAGGGGGAACGAATGGAGTCCCTATTCTTTATAATAAAAGCTAATTTCGTAGACTTTTATTTTTATAAAAAAAAAGTCTGTAACTTGTCAGTGATGTGACTAAAGAATAAGGATAATGAAGTATTAAAGAGAAAATTGATTAAGTTACACAAATATTCTATTTTTAGGTCACCGTTTAGATTTAATTTATAGTACTTTTAAAAGTTGTATAAATATTATTCATATACATAAATATGGATGAGTAAATGTTAATCTAAGTACTTTATTGTTACTGATTTTACCATTAGCCTTCAATTCACATTTGATTGTAATTTTGAATTTACAATTTTACATTTTATAAAACGTCAAAAATTAAAGTAAAAATCTCATTCTTCGTAATTTCTCTTTCTGTTGCACTTGTATAGTGCTTTTCATGTTAGTTATTATTCGTTCTATTTTATAAGCGTTCTGTAAAGTTAAATTATTATTTTGTCGCGTCAACTTGTTGGAGAAGGCATATATTTGTTTTATAAGCATTTTATTATTGGTTAAATCGAAAACTGAATCATTAAAGACGACCAAAATTGATTTAAAAAAAAATCTTATTAGTTAGGTTATTGGTTTAGCATATTTAAAAATTGAAAATCGATAAATTGAACCAAACCGACCGATACACACCCCTAATTAGTGAAGTGTTTATATAACCTTGGACTATCATTTCCTCATGAACTGTCTTTGGGGGTTAAGTTAGCTCCAGATACCATATCTTTACGCAACCCTATATATTTATCTTTTAGGACTAGTATTGTTTTTTAAAAGAAAATGAAAGATTATGTTAGATTTTTTTAATTTTTAATTTGCTAAAGGATTATATCAAAATAGGCAAAAAATAAATCTACAAACGCAAGTTAATAGTCCTTTTCTACATCTCCGTGTACGATCTCCAGCATTTGATGCCCTACTTGCCCTTGTTCTAAATTAGTAAAAGTAATAATTGTACTCCTTTTTATCTCAAAATAATTGTCATATTTTTATTTTAGAAATTAATTGACTCACTTGTAATATTTATTGTATAATTTTTTATTATTTAAATTTAATAGAATATATTCAATTAATTGTGATTCTCCTCATGTTAATTATATGAAAACATATATTTTAAAATACTAAGCAAAATCTACACAATTAAACTTTCGAAAAATGAAATTCAGACAACTTATATAAAACGGCAATAGTATTATCTTATAAATGAAATTTGTCTTAAATTATACAAAAGACAAATAATTAATTTTCTCAACTAATATGGACAATCTAGCCAACAATAGGTGTGAACTAAAATATATTTGATATTTTTTCCATTTCTATACACATTGACCGGAAGCTTATAAATGTAAAATGTAATACGTAACACCTACTATCAACGGATGGATCATTGATCATTATACCACAAGTAACTTACACGATGCTCTTTGAATACAATATATTTAAAATAATATTTTATTTTTCATGTACTATAATACTCGTTATACAAAAATATAATATATCATCAGGTAATATTCAATTCGTTTAATTATTTATACTTTTAACTTTTAAGGTTGAAATGACATTCTTTTATCAAATAAACTATATATAGTTCTGTTTTAGAAAATCCTAACAAATCAAATAATATTATAACTATTAAAGATTATAGCGGATTTTTCTTTCTTAATTAAGATTTCAAATTCAAAACTCTAAGAATAAAGATGTATATGACATCAAACATTTTATCGATCAAAGTATGATAGAATATACTAGAAATCTTGATCTACTAACTTTCTCCTTTAATAAGATCAAGATAAGTTGTAATATTTTAGTAAAACTCATAGAATCGTCTTAAACTTGAAACCTATATTAGTAAGGCTCTAATACGCATTTGACGATGGTTAACATTTCATGGGCCACCGTAGCATACTTCTTCTGGGCATCACTCCATTTTTCAGAATGAAGCCTGATTAAATATTCATTTTTGTCGTTGGGATTAATTTGCTTTAGAATCCCACCATAACCAATGTTGGACGCATATGTCTCAATTATCTTTTGCCAAGCAGGGTTAGAAAGAGTCAAACATGGTAAAGATTGTACTCGAAGTTTAATATTTTTTACCAAAGTGGTGTGACTATTAATCCATGGTGATTTATGATCCTTTTTTAGCCTGTCATATAAAGGGGCTAAATCTCGAGATAATTTTTTATAAAACGGAGATATATAATTTAAACTTCCCAAAAATCTTTGTAATTGCGTTCGATTTGTAATAATATCAGGAAATTTTGAAGTGAATTTAATCGATCGTTGAATAGGGGTAAGCTTCCCTTGACAAATATGATGTCCTAAGAATCTAACATTAGTTTGAAATAAACTCATTTTTTGTTTGGAAATCACCAAACCATTCTATATAACTATTTTCTTGAAAATGTCTAAATGTTTGATATGCATTTCAAGTGTTTTTGAGTAAACTAAAATATCATCAATATAAACAATGATAAATTCCAAATAAGGGTTGAAAATATCGTTCATGATTTTTTGAAATTCAGACGGAGCGTTTTTCAAATCAAATGGCATAACATTTCATTCATATTGTCCAAATGAGACGTTAAAAACTGTTCTATAAGAATGCTCTTTGAATATTTGGATCTGCCAATAACCTACTTTTAAATCAAAATTTAAAAATATATTGGCATCATATAATCTAGACAATAAGTCTTTTTTATTCGGAATAGGATACCTAATCCATTTTAAATATTTATTCAATGGTTTATAGTTTATAACCAACCTGGAGACGCCTCGTTCTTTTTCTGCAGCATTATTGATATAAAAGGCAGTACAAGATCAATGTGATTTCGAAGGTTTTATCAAACCTTTTGTAACAAGTTATCAATTTTCTTTTTGCAGAATTCGACCAATTCGACGTTCATCTGACAAGGACGAGATTTTGTAGGAATATCATTCTATGAAAAGTCATCTTCATATGGAAGAGTAACAATATGCTTTTTTCGATTCCAAAAAGCACTAAGGTGATCAGCACACATATCAATAGCTATATGTTCAGAAATTAATTTAATTTTTTCTTGTACTTTGGTAGATTTCAAAGTATCAAATATGTTCATACTAAACAATTCAAGTTGTAAAGAATCAACATGCTTTTGTTTCATATCAATCAAAGCATTAATATCACAAGAAATGGGATCAGTGATGAAAGTATAACTAATATTCTGATTTTCATAAGTAGTTGAAAACCCTTTAGCATTTATGCTTGTAAATGGATAAATAACATTTATAAACGGGGTTTCAAGTATAATTAGAGGGTATAACTGATTTTTAATCAAGAAAAAAAAAGCGGAATGCATACTTTATTTTGGCAAATACGAGTGTTAGGTAATTTATACTTTATAGCTAAAGCATGTCCAGAAGCAGATTTAACCATGTGAGTTATTTTCTCAAAGTATTTTGTGGGTACGAGCCCCTCTTAAATACAACTGACATCTGCGCCACTATAAATCATAGCAATATTGCTTATAGAGAAGCTATTATTTATTAAAATGGTGCATTTAACATACCATTTATGAGCAGTAACAATCTGCTTCATTCCTAAAAACATACTTTGTCTAGGATTCGAATTGAAAGATTTTGCAAGAGTATTATCTTCAGCAATATTTTTTTCCTTTGTTATAAGCAGTTAGAGCTGAGTAACACAATGATCACAGATAATCTATTTTTGTTTCATAGATTTAATCTCATTTTTAAAATTTTCAATTTCACTCTTCAAATCATCAAAAGAAGAATCCTTATAGCAATAGTTTGTTTGGGTCTATTAAGTCTGTCATGGACTTCAAACAAAGAATAAGGAGCAGAATATTCATATTCAAAATCATTCTTTTATTTTTTCAAGTTTTTTGAAGAACTAGCAGTGTTATTAACAGCTAATTGAATAATTTTTTCACGAAGATTATTATCAGTAACTTCTTTCAAAAGTTCTATCACATTATCAGAAGTAATAGTATTCAGGTTCAGATCTTCGAACTGAGATTGTAATTTATAAAATTCATCATTCGCACAACAACAAACATCACCGCGACATTGGCAACCATTAGAATCTATATCCTGATTATTATCAGATAAATCAAGTAACTCAATTTCTTCTTCGGAGCTGAAATCTGAATCATAGTCGGACTCTGAACCAGAGGTATATAAGAAACTATAGACCTTCTCATGAATATCATCGTCCAATTCCAAAGTTTTAAGCTTTTCAAGCTTACAGTTGGGAGCTATATGACCAAAATTGCCACACTTATAACACTTAATATTAGCGAGCTCACGCTTGGATCTATTTTTGGTAAATCTATTAGATTTACGCGAAGCTTTTCTCTCGTCTCGCTCTTCTCTAGATCTATGTCGATGCCTAGATCTTATTTTCCTATAAAGTTTGCCAGAGTCTTTAGACTTAGACTCTCTATGATGAGTCTTTTTGTTGTCCGCCTGAACATTGGGTAGGCCAAACTGAGTACAAAAGTCTCCTACTTGAGATCTTTCTCTAAGCTTATCCATCTTAAGCTGTCTGGATAATTTTAATTTATTGCACAAATTTATTCCTTCTTGAGTGCAAACGCCTATAAGCCGACCATAAGTATAATCCTGGTAAGGGATTGCCCCTTGCTCATTCTTAAGCAATTTTTTTTACTCTTATGGCAAATAAAGGGGGAAGACCATCTATAAACTTAGCTTTCCAAAGTTCCAACTTGTTTTTGGGCAATTCCATCACCCTACTCATATAAGTATCTTTATACCAACGAAACTCTCCCAAGGTTCTACATCGTAGACCGTTTAACAGGGTACAAACAGTCTCATACTGATTGGTAAATCTACCATTAAAATATTCTAGAATAGTTAAGACTAAGGTATACACACTGTCTTCTCTATTAGAAACTAGATATGGGACCCCGTGCCAGCACGGGGCCCAATATATATATTTTTTTATTTTAATTTATGTTATATTATGAAATTTGAGAAGTTATTGAAAATATTAGATGATTTTAAAAATATTTTAAATTGTTAGTTATTGTGATTTGTAGTACTTTTTTTTACATAATTTTGAAAATAATATTTATTACTCTGTTTGTTGTAATTTATGTGGCACACACAGAATTTAAAATATTAACCATTTTTTATAAGTCTCTTTAATATATTAAGTTGTTAATTATTGTATTTTATAGTACATTTTGGACCTAATCTTTTAATAATATATGTTATTTGCCATGTCCCAATTTATGTGGCATTAATTGATAGATT
>JAJOOO010008142.1:0-17993 GCA_029582685.1 Solanum piurae | reverse complement strand
CAAAAACTCACTGATTTCCCACACTTAACCAAATTTCCAGGTTCTGAACTTTTTCCAAAAGTGACTACTTCCAATTTCAAGCTTCTTCATATTCATTTTAAATTGTCGGATGTAACACAATTAAAACGAAATTACATAAAAAACCCTGATAGAACCTCATTATAAAGTCAACACAAAGTCATAGGCTCTTGCTTAACCTATCATTTTCCGAGTCGTTACAGGACAGTTCTGGCAGCGTGGGCAGGACGTTTTATCACCACTAAGGTTCATAGTGGTGGTTGTCGGTTAATGAAACTCCCACAGAATCTGTATTACTTTATTATATGAGTACAGTTGAGTTTTTTATTGCATTTCTTTAACGAACTAAGTTGCTTTATATAGTTTTAAAATCTTTCTATATATTGCATGTGTATTATTGCTTTATATTGAGTTAAGTTATTCATGAGTTGCGTAAAGCCAAGGTAAGTGTTTCTTTCATATTCCCTTCAAGCTTATTTCTGTTTAGTTTTCCCCTCGCATACTCATACATTCAAAGTACTGATGCAATTTGGCCTACATCATTTAATGATGCAGACACAGGTAACAAGGATCAACATCCAGTGCCTCTTTGATCCAGTTGAGCACTCAGAGTCAGTTGGTGAGCCTCCTTGCTATCAGGAGGACACCTTTTATCATTGTTGTTTTTAGTATTTTTGTTGTTAGGATGATCGGGGGTCTTGTCCCTACATCCCTCCTTGTTTTAGAGGCTTCATAGACAGTTAGTAGTTCAGTTGTCTTTACATTTTTATTTCCTATGTTGAGACTTGAGTTACCATTTTGGCCAAGTTGATTGTTTGAATTTTAAATTCTAAGTTATTCTATTAAGAAGTTGAGTAGAGATGCATTGAATCCTTGTATTTATGCTTTTAAGTCTTCCACTGAGTAAGTAAGCCAGACCAAGAGTTCTCTTGGGGCCAATAATGGTTCTCGAGTGCCAGTCCCGCCCAGGGTGTAGGCTCGGAGCTTTACATGTGATCACATAACCCTCTTTCCATTTGAAATAGATTTAAATGACGTTAACTTATCCCTTAGCCAATGTATTCCATTTCATTTGGTAAAATCATTTTAACGACCCTCATAAAGTCATCTAATTCAGCATTAGTTTAGTATACACAATATGATATTATCTAATTCCTCTTTTCAAAAATTTATGTATAATTATAAACATTAAATATTCCACATAGTCTTGACGTTTGTGAGGAAATAATTTACCGAGAAATTATTTCAAAAATAGAAGGTGGATAGTAGTAATTACAAATTAATTAATAAACAAAAAATTCTACAGAAAATGGTAACAGCGTGTTGTGCAATTCTCATAATTGTGATTTATTATAATCTAGAGTGATAAAGAAAAATCTAGCATAATTTCAAAATGTGCACACTTATTACTTATTTTACGCTCATTTTAACATTTTAACGTTTTAAATATTGACCAAATTTTTTTGATACAATATATAGATGTGCATAATTTAATATTAGAAGTACATATGATATACAATATCAATATTTTTTCTAAATTTATTTTTGAGCCTCAGTTCTCTGTCATTTACCTCTTTATTTCAGAAACTTGTGTGCTGTAGTGCATCTAAGTCAAAGAGGAGGGGGAAGAAAGAGGTACAGATAGCTGAACCGAAAAAAGACTTTTGTTATATTCTCTTATCTAAACAATTGATCAAAATATTTTTTTTGTTGATTGATCTCTTGAGACTTTTGATTTTACATACCTATCTCAAAAGGTGTGTTTATTTGAAAAATGGAGCATCTCTTGTTTATTTGTTCTTGTTACTGTAAAAATTATTTTTGTTTATCTATTTTTGCGGCATGAAGTGAGCGAGATATGACTCTCCATTTGGTTTTTCCCATAGAGTTTCGTAAGATCTTTACCTTCTGTTCATTTTTTTTCTAGGTTGATTTTGTATGTACTAAACTGTTTTAGATAAATTTTTGATAAATTATTTATTTTTAATTTCTATGATGTATGGTCTGTGTATCTTACTCACCAACTTAGAGTAGTTAAAATCAATTTTTTTTCTTCCACTCAAAAATATCAGGCACAACTGAAGATAGAGATTGAATATTTACCCTTTGTTGCATTTTTTAGGGTCGCTGTAGATTGATTTTTATTTTTCATATAATTATTTGTTAGGTAAAGGGCTCCAACGTATGAAAAGTACCACTATTTAGTTGGTTGTATCATATATCAAAGGATTTACCAATTTTGAATGAACTATTAAAAGCTTTTTCATTTATCCCAAAAGAAACATTGATTTAAAGTGGAAGAGTGTGTAACATAACTCTATATTAATATATCGGACAAATAAATTTTACTGCAAACTTCTAGCTATGGTTCTATTTGTCACAGTCAATCACATGTTTCTGGAGGTGGTCTGGGTAATATTAGTGGTGATAGCGATGTTGACAGAGCTGGTGCTAGTAAGCCAAAAATGACGATTGATGAGGAATTCTCTCATTTGAGCCAATTTAAGGACAACTTTCCAAATCAAAGGGATAAGTATATCACATTCCTTGTCGTTATGATGGACTTTATGAAAAGCCTTTGAGTTAAATTGTGAATTCTTTTACATCCATCATTGATTTGAACTAATTTTTGAGGAAGTAAGTAAGAAAATGAGAAGAGTTGTATCATGAGTTCCTTAATGTTATGTACACCTACGCGTCAAGTCGTTCATGCCATCAAATTCCGCATGAACTCCATAAGTTGAGTATCTATGAGAGGAGTAATATCTCCATGTCCTAAGTCTTACGTATTGAGTTTCTAACCCCTTTGAGATTACATTCCTAATCATGGGACTATTACATGTTACCTATGAAGTCCTTGAGTTGGGTTATTCATGTCCATAATTCTGCATGAACCCTATAACTCGAGCAGTCTTGAAAAGAGAAGTATCTTTGAGTTCTTGAGTTGAGTAGTTCATGCTCATAAATTCCCCATGAACCCTCTGAGTTGAGCATTCTTGAAGTGAGTAGTATTATTGAAGTTCTTGAGTTCAAGTATTGAGTTCTATGCATGGTTATTAAAAACCTTGAATTGAGTCGTTTATGTTCATAATTCGGCATGAACCCTATTTTAAGAAGTCTTTTACAAACGTTTTAACTTTGATTAAAGACTTAAGTTTTGAGTTCAGTAAAGAGTAAAGTTGAAGTTGTTTTCTTCAAAAGTATATAGGGACTATGTATTCCCAAAGGGTTTAAAATGTTTTCACATTTAAATAAGAACGGAAATTGAGATTTCCAAAGAGCCTTCGGGCTAGTTTTTAGAAAAGAGTAATCGCTTTCTAAATGAAGCAAGGGAGGAAACTGAGATTTCCAAGATAGCCTTTGGGCTAAGTTTTTGAGGACTAATCTTAAATCACAGAAGAAGTTTTTTTTAAAAAAAAATATAAGAGCTAGTATATTTTGGGAGTAGTATTGAGCACCGAATTGGGGATGAGTATGAGTTCAGATAACTCACGTCTCCATAAACCATGTAGCCATCTTGGGTAGAAAAGGGTCATAGTTTTTAGATGAATCCTTTTCACATAGACTAGGGGATCCATTAGTAGTTCAGGTCCTATACCTTTGGCCGGGTATAGGATGCGTTGGCAGCGTGAGGTAGATCGATGTATCATCACTATAGCTATTATGTGATGGTTGTCAGTTAGAGAAACTCCCACATAAGTTATTGTATTTTTTATACAGATCAGTTAACTGTATTTTCATATACATTTCAGAGTTATGTTGAATCCTTGTTATATACACAGAGTTGACATCATGTTTTTAAACAACTTTTCTTTATATTGCACTTGTTTAAAACTGCTTTATATTGAAATAAGTTCAGTTAAGTATCTGGAGTTGAGTATTTCTAGTTGAATACCTTAAGTTGAGTATCTTGAGTTGATTTGTGCTTTATTGAGTCGAGTATCATATCTTTGAAGTTGAGTATCATAACTTTGAAGTTTAGTAGCATATCTTTGAAGTTGAGTATCTAATCTCTGAGTTGAGTATCTTATCCTTGAGTACTTCTGAGTTGAGTAATTTTGATTATCGTTAAGTACTCCTTTAGTTGAATAAGTTTGAAAAGAGGTAAGTATGTTTTCTTTTTATCAAGTTTCAAGCTTATGTTATGCTTTAGAATTCCTCTTACTTGCTCGTACATTCAACCTACTGAGCCATTTGGCCTGCATCTTCTGATGATGCAGACACAGGTATTCAGGATCCTCAACATGAGCTTGGTTGATACATCTGAGAGTTCGAGTTAGCTATGGTGAGCCTCCTTGCTTCCAGGGGATTTCATTTACTTTTCAGTTTAGTCAGGATGTCGTGGGTCTTGTCCCTAATTCCATCTTTACCATTTAGAGGCTTCATAGATAGTTAGTATGGTTGAGAAGTCTCTATTATTCATTTATTTTATTAAATGTTTTAAAAACTTAACCTGCCTATTTTACGGCGAGTTGAATATATTATTTTATTCTAATTTCATTTCAGTTGAAGTTTTGAAAAGTTGAGTTTATTGAATTTTATTCAGTTTTAAGCTTTTTCATGCTTAAGTTAGTCTTCCGTTTGTAGTCAGCCAGGATGAGGGTTCGCTTGGGGACCATCAATGGTTCTTGAGTGCCGACCACGTCCAGGGTGTAGACTCGGGTCGTGACAAACTTGGTATCAGAGCACAGAGTTTAAGTGTCCTAGGGTATCTATGAAGCCGTGTCAGTAGGTTATCGTTTATGGTTTTGAGGGCCCCACTTCTATAAATGAGGGACTACAGACATTTAAGAAAAAATTCCCTTCTTTCATACTTTTAATCATGCAATAGAGCTATGTCATAGATATTTATTTATACTCGTGCCTTTCTCAGATTCATTAGACTACCCATCATACTAGAGGTGGTTGAAAAGCAGAGTTAGTTCTTTGTCGATGAATTGTTCTTAGCAAGAGTTTCGAGGAAGTCATGAGACTCCAGAGGGGCTTGAGAGAAGCCCAAGAGTAAGTTAAGTGTTCAGTTAAAGAGGAATGCACTCATTTTCATGTGAATCGTGCGTTTGAGGTAAAAGCAAGTTGTACTCTTTTCCTTAAGCCTTGTTTCAGCTGAGATTCTTTTTAAGAAGTATGTTTAGAGCTTGGGTAAGATTTTCACCCAAAAAGCTAGCGTGAGTTACGAGATCATGAGCAATAGTAGTCAAAGAGCCCGGAGGTAGTATGCAGAGGTTTAGTAATCCTAGAAAGGGAGATAGTGATTAGGCAAGCTATGTTACTATAGTCATGCACCCAATAAGTTATTGATGAGGAGTTTTTCCTTATGGGTAGAGTAAGAGTTTCTAGTCAAGATGAGATAGAGTATATGTTGGTTAACCAGAATAGAGTTGATGTCGATGTGCCATCGTATTACAGGAGACTAAATTCATGTGTTGAATAAGAGAGCAAAGTATTCATAAAGTGATAGATCTAAGCTAGGCTTATGATTTGCTTGAGAGGGTCATGATGTTCAGAAGGTTATAGAACTGATCAAGTAATGAGGTATAGTATAGTAGGTGAGCAATCATACTGATATTTAGGTTTAGTAATGAATATTATACTTGAATTCGAGATGAGAATCATGATAAAAAGAAGGGCAACATGAGGGTGATGAATGTGAGTGGTACAAGTGAGAGACTCTAACCTTTAGATAAGGGCAGTGAAGTGTGGCTAAGTCACAAGAGTAACAACACCATTAATAGGTTTACCGAGAGGGTATGTAATCAGAAGAGGTTAAGATAAACTTCTTATATAGAGGTCTCAGTACCTTTTTATGGAGAGTTTAGTAGCCATGAGATAAGTATTACCGAGTATTAGAGTAAGATGATTGTAGACCAATATAGAGATGATAGAATAGGTCTATAACTTTCAAGTGTTAGCGTTAGACCGAAGGGGGAGATAACAAGATGAGAAATCAAGTCAAATGCTTGAGAGTAAGATAGTAAAGAGTTCAAAGAGTATGGGAGATATCCTTTCGGAGGTCCTTTTTGTAATAGAGTGATGTTAGAAAGAGGAGGTAGATGTTCTTATCGTGATAGTGATGGTGTGATAGTTCCATCTAAGGTTGTAAATAAGGAGGAATATTAGAATGAGGTTTTACTAAGAGAAATAGTTAAATGAGAGCCCTTAGTTGGATCTGAAGGAGTTGGTTAGTAGGAGTTCATGGAGTTGTTCGACTACTAAGCTTGAATGTGGTGGTAAAGAGTAATAGTTTTGGGATGAGATTCCTTATAGAGAGGTATAGAATCTGAACTTAAGGATATGGGTTAAGATTGAATATAGTGAGAGCGTACCATTAGACTCAAACTTTAGTAAGAGTAACCAAGTCCAGTAGTCATTCGAGGACGAATGATCCCATGGGGGAGATATTGTAACACCCCAGAAAAATTTTCGAACTAAGACTCGAACCATTCCTCGTAGTGAGTGAGATTTTTCCAAGGAATTAATTTTTTTTTAAGTGTTAAGGTCACTAGGTGTAGCACCTTGATTTCAAAAAAGAATTAAATTGGAAATAGCAAAATCTGAAATTTTGCAAGTTAAGTTAAGTATGAGTTTTGGGTCGACTTCAACCGACCATAACTTTTATCTCAGGATGATTTAGGAGTGATACCAGATACCGTAGGGAATATATTTGAATTTTCTTTCCACCGCCACCGAGTTTGCTCAGTTTCGATATCGTATGAGGGATATATGTCCATTCGAAGTTGGGCTGTCCAGATAAGGAAAGTCAAAACCGGATTTTAGAAGGGTATTTTGGTCGTTTGCTTACCAAATCAGATTTACTTCGTTTTTAGTAATATTTTAGGTTTCTAATCTGATTAGGTTCAGTTTTATAAGCCTAGTCTACGCCTAGGGTTTTAGTTGAGAGTTCAAAAAGAGAAAAGAAGAAGAGAGAGGAGGAGAAAAGAAAAAGGATCGAAGCATTCGTCGAAATTCTTGAGAGTTGTTGCGGATTGTTGCCATGGGTTTGATCCCTAAGAGGTATGTAAGTTTCCATATTGTTGGGTTTGCTCACCCACACGCCAAACATATTATTTTCAGCGAAGTTTCATTCTCAAAAAGTTGAAGGATTTAAGTTCTTGGTAGGTGTTCTTGAAGTTCATTTTAAATCTTGTTTTGTTGGGGTTTTGATTATTTATTGAGATTAAAGTGATTGTTTTGAGTGGATTAGTGTGTACTTAGGTTGGGTGATTGAATCTAAGGAAAACTTGAGAAAAGAAATCGATTAAAAGCGATTTAAGGTCAGAAAATGAGAGGAAAAGTTCATCAGTTTTGCCTGGGGCAATGTTGGGGCGACGTGCCCCCGTTGCATCAGGAAGGCTGGGACGACGCACTAGCAGTGTGCCAGAAATGAGCCCTAGTAAATTGGATCCTGGCGCGGCGCGCCAGGGACGCGCCAGGATCAGTGTTTTTCACAAGTTTTTCGTCGTTTAGCCTATTTAAGTTATTCTAAAGTGTCCTAACATTTCCCATTGATTCTAACTACTCTAAATGACTTCTAAAAACCTAGGAATCATCCATGAACATGAATCATAACCTTGAATCCATAAATCCAAATTCAAGGAAAAGTTAAGAGTTAAGTCTTGAGAGTTTTTCCTATCATTTTGAGACAGTCCCTTTGAGTCATTTTGAGGAGTCTTCTACAATTTCTAGTAACTTGTTTCAAGACTCAAGTAAGTGAGAATGAGAGTGAGGAGAATGTTTTCATGAATCTAGTTTTTCATCACGAGATCCTTCATATCATGAACCATAACTCTTGAATTCATAATCCAAATTCAAGAAAAAGTTAAGAGTAGAGTTCAAGAAAAAGCCTTTGAGTTAAATTGTGAATTCTTTGACATCCATCATTGATTTGAACTAATTTTTGAGGAAGTAAGTAAGAGAGTGAGAAGAGTTGTATCATGAGTTCCTTAATGTTATGTAGACCTACGAGTCAAGTCGTTCATGCCATTAAATGTCGCATGAACTCCATAAGTTGAGTATCTACGAAAGGAGTAATATCTCCATGTCCTAAGTCTTGAGTATTGAGTTTCTAACCCCTTTGAGATTACATTCCTAATCATGGGACTATTACATGTTACCTATGATGTCCTTGAGTTGGGTTAGTCATGTCCATAAGTCTGCATGAACCATATAAGTCGAGCAGTCTTGAAAAGAGAAGTATCTTTGAGTCCTTGAGTTGAGTAGTTCATGCTCATAAATTCCCCATGAACCCTCTGAGTTGAGCATTCTTGAAGTGAGTAGTATTATTGAAGTTCTTGAGTTCCAAGTATTGAGTTCTATGCATGGTTATTGAAAACCTTGAATTGAGTCGTTTATGTCCATAATTCGGCATGAACCCTATTTTAAGAAGTCTTTTACAAATGTTTTAACTTTGATTAAAGACTTAAGTTTTGAGTTCAGTAAAGAGTAAAGTTGAAGTTCTTTTCTTCAAAAGTATATGGGGACTATGTATTCCCAAAGGGTTTAAAATGTTTTCACATTTAAATAAGAATGGAAACTGAGATTTCCAAAGAGCCTTCGGGCTAGTTTTCAGAAAAGAGTAATCGCTTTCTAAATGAAGCAAGGGAGGAAATTGAGATTTCCAAGATTGCCTTCAGGGTAAGTTTTTGAGCACTAATCTCAAAACACAAAAGAAGTTTTTTTTTTTAAAAAAAAAAAAACTAGTATATTTTCGGAGTAGTATTGAGCACCGAATTGGGGACGAGTATGAGTTCAGATAAATCACCTCTTCATAAACCATGTAGCCATCATGGGTAGAAAAGGGTCATAGTTTTTAGATGAATCCTTTTCACATAGACTAGTGAATCCATTAGTAGTTCAGGTCCTATACCTTTGGCCGGGTATAAGATGCGCTGGCAGAGTGAGGTAGATTGATGTATCTTCACTATAGCTCTTATGTGATGGTTGTCGGTTAGAGAAACTCCCACATAAATTATTGTATTTTTATACACATCTGTTAACTGTATTTTCATATACATTTCAGAGTTATGTTGTATCTTTATTTTATACACATAATTGACATCATGTTTTTAAATAACTTGTCTTTATATTGCACTTGTTTAAAACTGCTTTATATTGAAATAAGTTCAGTTAAGTATAAGGAGTTAAGTATTTCCAGTTGAGTATTTCCAGTTGAGTATCTTAAGTTGAGTATCTTGTGTTGATCTGTGCTTCATTGAGTCGAGTATCATATCTTTGAAGTTGAGTATCATATCTTTGAAGTTGAGTAGCATATCTTTGAAGTTGAGTATCTAATCTCTGAGTTGAAAATCTTATCCTTGAGTACTTCTGAGTTGAGTAAGTTGAGTAGTTTTGATTATCATTAAGTACTCCTTGAGTTGAGTAAGTTTGAAAAGACGTAAGTATGTTTCCTTTTTATCAAATTTGAAGCTTATGTTATGCTTTAGATTTCCTCTTACATGCTTGTACATTCCATGCACTGAGCCATTTGGTCTGCATTTTCTCATGATGCAGACACTGGTATTCAGGATCATAAACATGAGCTTGGTTGATACATCCGAGAGTTCGAGTTAGCGATGGTGAGCCTCCTTGCTTCCGGGGGATTTCATTTACTTTTCAGTTTAGTCAGGATGTCGTGGGTCTTGTCCCGACTTCCATCTTGGTCATTTATATGCTTCATAGATAGTCAGTATAGTTGAGAAGTCTGTATTATTCATTTATTTAATTAAATTTTTTAAAGACTTAAGTTGCCTATTTTATGGCGAGTTGAATATATTATTTTATTCTAAGTTTTTCATTTCAGTTGAAGTTTTGAAAAGTTGAGTTTATTGAATTTTATTCAGTTTTAAGCTTTTGCATACTTAAGTTAGTCTTCTCCTTGTAGTCAGCCAGGATGAGGGTTCGCTTGGGGACCAGCAATGGTTCTTGAGTGCCGGCCACGTCCAGGGTGTAGACTCGGGTCGTGACACAGGATGAGCAAAGTCAACTAATTAATGATGCACCTAAAAAAGATGTCTCTTCAAAGGTACCAACTCATCAAAGAAATAAAAAAATCTAAACATAATCATTTGGAAGGCATGGCTGATATGTTGGGAGGTGGCATGGATAATTTGGCTCATGCCATTAATCGACTTTCAACTATGCCACCTATTTTTGAAAGTGAGATCTGGAAAATGTTAAAAGAGAGATGAATTTGGAATCTCATATGAACTCAAAGGCTTATCTATTTATTTGTGAAAATGTAAATACGTGTCGCACATTGATCGGAGAATGAGGACTCACCACTGATGTTCTTGAGCCAAAGATCGGGAACCAATCTATGCGTGATCTGAAAGCTGAGGACCCTAACCTACATCACTAGAAGATGTAACGCAGAGTATGCGTCAATACTTGAAATATATTGATCATGCAGGATAGAGTAAAGCTCAACAATAACCATAACTGAACAAGAATATAGCTGAGCAATGATATGATATAAGCATGGTACTATACCGACAATACTGAACATGAACTAACTGAATGCAATGACCAAGTTTATAACATGATAAAACTGAAATCTGAATTGTAACTGATAACCTGGTCAATGGACTAGAATCTGACTGTGGAAGCTACTAATTACCGACATAAAACCACATGAGCTAAATGTGGAGTCTGATGTATACTCCCCATCGAGAGGACCCAATATACCCTGCAAGAGGTATAGAGGCATGACTGGCGTGATCACTAAATTGATGCCCACAGAGGGGACTTACAACCTACGGGGGCACATAGTTCTCGAATATAAGGGTGACTGACCCTATTCCACTCAGTATTAAGCTTCTCCTAATTGAATACATTATTAACAATTTATGAAAGAATCTACGCAAAATGGTACTAAAATCATGATAATCTGATTAGGAATATTAAAGTAACTAATTCATATAATCTGTTGAAATTCTAGAAACCCTAGGTCTAGATAATATGAAGGGAATAAAAATCTCACTAAATTCTAGGGACCTAATGGGTGAAAGGAGCCCACTAGTGAAATCCCACATACGTAGTGACAAATTTCACGAAGATATCTTTATATTTCGGGGCTGGAACTTATGAAAACTCGTTGCGTTCTTGAACTAGGACTGCTCGACTTCCATCTCCTCTTTTGTTCTAATTTTTTCTTGATTTTTGTTGAATAATTGATTAGGTTAGGTTATAATTAGTTTACTAGGTTAAATCTGAATAAGACTATGTAGTTTAAGGATTAAACGACGTAGTTTAAGGGTCCAACGCATAGGGAAAAAACCAAATAACCCCTTACTTAAAGTCTGACGCAGCTGACCATGGGCTGACTGACGGGTCGTGGACTGACCCATGGTGTCTCTTGTCAATTGTGGATTGGCTTTAGAGAGAAGATGTCGAGGTGTCTGATCCACCAGCCAAGACCACGGGTCATGGTCTAACCTACGGTACTTAGGTCCGGTCGTGGGTCGACACTTATTCATTTTTCCCTGAGCTGATTCCATGCAGGGATTCACGAGAGCTACCACGGCCCGTCATCAGGACCACGTCTCGTGAAGGGTCCCGTGGTCGAACGTCTGGGCTAGGTGGTCTCTGCCTGGCAACCACAATTTTCCAGCACGGTCCATAAGGTGGTCCACAGCCTGTGAAAGGTCCCGTGGTCCACCTATGCTGGGAAGGGCTAAGTCTACAAGTAGGTAAATGGACCATGGACCCTATGACGGTCTGTGAAACTCTGTCGTGGTTCACTGGTTCAGCTGCTCTCTGCTGCACTTTTCTACGCTTGGTTTTTGAGGTGTTACAATATCTCCCCTTAGGAACATTTGTCCTCGAATGAAGTCTAAACTAGTTGGATAGGGAGGGAAAGAGCTGCAAACCCTACCACTATTTACTAGAAACTGAATTCTAACTTTACTAAGTACCAAGAACATGCAAATACGTTGAAAATACAAGTACAAACTGAAGGAACATGATGCAAAGACTGAATCTACGCATGAATGACTAATGAAACTGAAGAGGAACTATTACCTCAAGCTAGAATGGAATCGGAAGGAAAAAGGTTAGGATACTTGGTCTTCATGGTTGGTTCTGCTTCCCAAGTGGCTCCCTCTATAAACTTACTCCTCCACAAAACCTTAACTGAAGCGACTTCTTTGTTTCTCAACTTTCGAACCTGACGATCAAGGATTTCAACTGCTACCTCTTCATAAGTCAGACTATCCTTCACAACTACACTTTCTAGAGGTACAATAGGTTCTCTATCACCCACAAACTTCTTCAACAACGAAATGTGAAAAATCGGATGCACTGTTGCTAGTTCTGCTGGCAACTCTAACTCATAAGCCACTCTACCAACCCTTTTCATGATCTTGTAATGGCCTACCTATCTAGGATTGAGCTTCCCTTACTTGCAAAATCTCATCACCCCCTTCATAGGCGACACCTTCAGAAAAACCCAATCATCAACTTGGAACTTTAAGTCCCTTTTTCTTACATTTGCATAGGATTTCTGGTAACTCTAGGCTGTCTTAAGTCTATCTCTAATGAGATGAACCTTTTCCATGGCATCATGAACCGAATCTGGCCCTATCACGGTTGCTTCACCTACTTCAAACCAACCAACTGGAGATCTACATCTACGCCCATAAAATGCCTCATAAGAGGCAATTTGAATGCTGGAATGGTAACTATTATTATAGGCGAACTCTATAAGAGGAAGGTGATCATCCCAACTACCCTCGAAATTGATCACGCAACCTCTCAACATATCCTTTAAGGTCTGAATGGTACACTCTATCTGACCATCCATCTATGGATGAAATATGAAATTTCTAAGTTCTTCTTTACTTGAAAGGGTAATCTAGAAAAAAATGTGTCACTTTTATTTTCATAATTAATTGATTTATATGCTAAAAGACCATATCTATAACATTTTTTAAAATTATGAGAGGTAAACTGAGGATCTCTATCTGAGATGATAGACAAATAAACCCCATGCAACCTGACTATCTCATTAATGTAAAGCTTGGCGTAGTCCTCCGCCAAATATGTAGTCTTAACAGCCAAAAAACGCACAAACTTAGTACCTCTATGAAGTCCATGTTGATCACTTCCCACTTTCAAGTGAGAATGTTGATCTCTTGAGTCATAACTCCTGGCTTCTAATTTTCTACCTTTACTTGCTTGCAATTAGGGCACTTAGCCATGATATCCGCTATATCTGTTTTAATACCATTCCACCAAAAGACTTCCCGCAGATCACAGTACATCTTAGTAGCGCCTGGATGAAAAGAATACCTGGAGTTATGGGCTTCTACAAGAATCTGCTGTCTCAACTCACCCACCATAGGAACATATAATCGACCCTGATAACGACGCACACCATCTCCCCCTTGGGAGAAAACCTCAACTCTCTCCTAATGACCTGCACCTTTTAGTTGAAGTAATATCAGATAACTGTCTTGCTTCTCCTTAATCTCCGCTACCAATCAAGATTCTGCCCCATACTCAACTATTACACCACTATCTGATATGCTCATAAGACGAACTCCTAAGCGAGCAAGCATGTGAACATCCTTTGCTTGTTCCTTTCTTTCCTCCTCAACATGTGCTACATTACCCATAAATAGTCTACTAAGAGCATCTTCTACGACATTGTCCTTACCAGGATTGTAATGCACACTCATATCATAATCCTTAAGGAACTCAAGCCATCTACTCTGGCGAAGATTCAACTCTTTCTGGGTGAACACATACTGAAGACTTTTATAGTTTGTGAACACATCTACGTGAACACCATACAAGTAATGTCTCCAAATCATAAGTGAAAACAACACTGCTGAAAGCTCGAGGTCATGAGTCGGTTAATTTTTCTCATGCACCTTAAGTTGTCTAGAACCATATGCTATAACCTTACCTCACTGCATCAGATAACATAACCATCTGAACCCTCTGGTAGACTCAAAACTGGAGTTGTAGTCAACCTAGTTTTCAGTTCTGCAAAGCTTTTCTCACAATAATCTGACCACTGAAACTTAACCTTTTTCTGAGTTAACATAGTCAATGGAGAGGCTATGGATGGAAATCCTTCCACGAACCTTCTGTAATAACCCGCTAGACCCAAGAAACTTTTGATATCTATAGGAGAGGTAAGTCTACGCCATTTTTTCACTGCTTCTATTTTCTGGTAATCCACCCGGATCCCTTCGCTAGACACAATATGCCAAAGAAAAGAAAAGGATTGAAACCAAAACTCATATTTGTTTAACTTAGCGAATAACTAGTGATCTTTGAGAGTTTGCAGGAAACACTTTTGGGAACTCATTTACTACTTGAACTGACTAAAGAGTTGGGGTTACGGAGCTTAAATCCTTAACCCAAACTAGATGATAGAGATAACCCTTGGAAATCATATTTCTGGTCTTAAGGTAAAAAATGAATCGACCAATAGGCGCTAAGCTACTACCCTTCCATTCTAAGATTGGTTCATCCCAAAACTGAAAACAAACATTCCTAGTTCTAGAATCCACTGAGGCATAACAGGAATGTAACCAATCCATGCCTAGAATGATATCGAAATCTACCAATTATAACTCTACAAGATCTTTTGAGGTGAATTTCAGAGAGACTGTGACAGGGAAATTTATGTATACCCATCTAGCTATAACTGGGTCACCGACTGGAGTAGAGACTGAGAAGGGTTCTGAGAGTGTTTATGTACTAACATTGAAGTTGACTGCTATATAAGGAGTTACATAGGAATGAGTAGCCCCTGGAGCTAACAAAGCATAAGCATATAAGATAAAAACTCGTAATGTATCGATGACTACATCAACAGAATCATCCTTACTGGCGACCTGAAGAGCATAAAACAAGTACTTGCGTTGTCCGCCACCTGTACCAGATGAGTTACCCTGTTGAGTTGGGTGACCTGATGGTGCTGCTAAAGTTGTAGATTGAGCCCTACCATTATTGCCCCCTTGACCCTCTTTAGTAGAAGGACAATCTTTCAACCTTTGACCAGACTGACCACACCCAAACCATCATTCCTTTCCTGCATACACTCGCACGGATGGTTCTTACCACACTTTGGACAAGTTGGATAGGTTCTGGTGCCTGAAATATTCCCCTGAGATGCCCTACCTTTATGGTCCTGTCGGAACTAGGAGGATGGAACACTAACTGATGAGGTGCTGAATTTTAAGACTTTTAATGAAACTGCGAGAGATTTCCACCACTCAATTTTTTTAAGGATACTAATAGTTGCCAGTTCTAGGCTTCTTACTATTCTTAGCATGTTCCCTAAGTTTATCTCCCTCAGCATGCTGAGCATGAGTCATGATCCTAGAGATGTTAATATTTTCCAGCAACATAGGATTTCTAGACTTTGTTTTCACTAAGTCGGATATTCATTTAAGCCCACCTGGAGAATTGGGTGAACTTTAGTCTGTACTCTTGGACTATTATGTTACCTGCCTCAATTTCATGAACTCCTAAGTTTTTGCCTCCCTCAACTCTCTTACGAAGAACCTGTCCAGAAAAGTCTCACTAAAGCATTCCCAAGTGATAGGAGCTGCATCTCTACCCTTATTTTCTTTCCATTGAGTAAACCAGATGTGAGCTATATCTTTGAGCTGGTAGGATGCCAACTTTACCCTATCATTACCAAACACTTGCATCACTCCAAAATCCTCTCAACCTCATCTATGATGTTTGGGGATCCTCACCAATCTGTGATCCTAAGAACACAAGATGATTCATCTTAACAAAATCACGAACCCTGGCTGCCACTGATCCACTACTAGCATTTGCAGGAACTAGAACCTGTTGGTTGTTCTGGTTGGTCACACTCTTAGACAAAAGCTGAATCACATTTTGAAACTCTGCATTTGACACTTCCTGATCCAGAACTGGAGTAGCTACATTAGAAATGCATGTATTAGCATTCCTTCAGTAAGCTCTACGAGGAGGAATGATCTGAAAGTGCATAACATTGAGTTAGGAATGATGAATTAGATCATACCTTACGTACGATAAGAATATCAAGTAACTGAAGTTTTCCTAAAACACTTTGTAGCCTCCCTTTCATTAGATGTGGTGCACTTTGCACCCATGATATAAACTCTACTTACTCTAGATTTTCAGACATCCTAGAACTCTTAAACCTAGCGCTCTGATACCAAGTTTGTCAAACTCCAAAGCTACCCCAGGAAGCGAAAACGGGACCTAGGATCACGAGTGCCAAGATAACATTGCTGGCATATCATAAGCGTACTAAATAAACTGAATTAGAAAAGTACTGTGCGGAAGATTAAAACATCATGTAAACAAAAATGATGGGGAATACCCATTCTAAGTCTGAATATTTAAAAAGCTGAGAAGAGTTTCAGATACTGAAATAAAACTCAAGTGCTAAAATTGAATCTAACTGTGTATAAAATAAACCTCTATCTAACTAGAAGTACTGGGAAATTCCCAAGCTAAATCTAGCAAATACTGAAACTAAAGACTACAAATAGAAAGGAAACATGTATGTCATCCTCAAAGAATCAGGACTCACCACTGATGCTGCTGAGCTGAAGATCAGAACCGATCTATGCATGATCTGAAAGCTGATGACCTAAACCTACATCACGAGAAGAATTAGTGCAGAGTAAGCGTCAGTACTTGAAAGGTACTAAGCATACAAGATAGTGTAAATCTGAACAATAAGCATAACTGAACAAACCATATAACTGAGCAATGATATGAGATAAGCATGATACTATCATATTTTGCAGGAAAGATGTTCAGACACAGAATTTAAGAGACAACTAAAATAAATGCAGAAAAGGGCATCTACAGAGGTGATCTACGGACCGTAGGTCCATTGACGCTCCGTAGATGGTGGTCGTAGATCAGTAGCCAAGTCATGGAGGAAAATCAGGGAAATCAGACCAAGTATGGAACTACGGTGGCCGTTGACGGTCTGTAGATGGATCTACGGACCGTTCTGTTGATCCGTAGATGAATACTGCAAGGGTTCCAGTACCTGATTTGTGAAGATTCTATGTGTGGAGCTACGGAGGGGGATTGACGGACCGTAGATCGATCTACGGTCCGTACTGCACATCCGTCGATTGCTTCAGAGAAGCTGGATTTTGGAAGCTGAAATATTTTCCAAGTCTTGGTTGATGGAAGGGACTCATGGACCGTAGATCCATTGACGGTCTGTGAGTCAGTCTCGTGGATCGAAGATGCGTGCCTGAACAAAACTTTCCTTATTTTGTTTCCCTTTTAATTTAGAACTTGTTTTCTATAAATAGGGCATGTAAACCTCATTTTTGGGGGTTAGAAATTATTATTCTATTCTAGTTCTTGACTTGGGAGATTAACTTGCAACTTTAGCAATTCTCAATTTTCTAAGCTCGTTTTGAAGATTTTGGTATTGCAATTCAAGTTGAATTTCTGGGTTTATTATTCTTCTTATGTAACTTCATAATTCTTTCATCTAAAACAATGAATTGTGTTCATATGATTATGGGTAACTAAACTCCACAACTAGGGTTGTGGGAACCATGAGCAATTAACAAAGTATGAATAGTAAATAAGCAATTCTTGAATAGTGTTTTGCAGGCATTGATAATTCTTTCGTTTAGAAGTCTTTTTAGCGGTTGCAAAAATTAGAACTCGTCTTGTTGCTACTTGCGGGACCAAGGAGGTAATCAACAAGAAAATAATTATTAACATAGATTTAGTGTGATACTATCTAATAGGCTAGTGTCGATTGGTGCGAAGTAATAACTAAGCCAAACATCGATTATGATGTCTAATATGAGGTAAAGGTAAGGGTTAGTAAATTATACACACGTAGCCGGACCAAGGTGCGGGGTGAAGTTCTCTAGATGCCGGACCAAGGATTTAGAGATACCTAACTTATCACTTTGCATGTAGTGCACTAAGAAAGGATTGTTATTACTAGGATTACTGCGTTATGAGCTTGTGGGGAA